>LQRL01142701.1:1006-13654 GCA_001703475.1 Hydroides elegans
TGCAAGGTTGGGCATATGTAGAAGATATGTATCAGATGATAAGCTTCTTCCCCATATAATTTGTTTGCTCCCACACCCTAGCGCAATCGAGCGCAAAGGAATTTTCTTAGAAAAATGGCTGGTTTGTTGACACTTTTCTGGGCGACTATGAATGATTCCAGGAGGTCCGTGTTGATGCCATTTTGCATTTTTAGTGATATCTTCCTTTAATTAAATTGCAAATAATTGCATGTTACAATATAGGTTGACATATTTTTGACATGATATAAATACTGGATTGTCATATTTTTCTAGTGTATGATTTTTGGTAAAACAGAAAAAATAGTCATTTTGTTATGAAATTTGTCCTACGTCAGAAACATTTTATCAATATTCTAGTTTCAAATCACCAGAACTTCCTTAATATTGGACACAGAACAAAAATAAAACCAGTTCTGATCTAGTTATGAATAGGCCTTTCTGTTTATACCAAATATGATACGATTGTATAACATTTTAAAAATTGTCTGGAATCGCTATCGTATTGGTAATATTTACACTTGTATTTATGAGGTTACGAGCGTAGATTTTGGGAATAATAAGAGAAAGTGTCATCTTCCAGCAATAACTATTTTATTCCCTATAATCTAAGAAAACGTAGCTTCCAAGGCAGGACCTTTGATAGTTTGACGTGAACGTCGGTTTACCTGCTCGTAGATGAGCCTGAGGCCTTGTCAGCCCGGGCGATAATATAATATTTCATTGATTTTGTTCGTGTCAAAAAGACTAAAAAGAATTATATTGTGTATATCGATTGCCAATTATATAATTTATATGATACTTACATTTTAACAAATCAATTATATGAATTTTTCAGAATATTTAAAAGTTTGCTTTGTGATGCCAGAAAATAGAAACAGTTGAAATCTAACAGATGCACCGTGAATATAACTTCGCGTCAATTGCGTCAAGTATTGTACGCAATACACCGATGTTTATGTAGGAGGGCGCACCTATTGAAGTAGAGTTCGTCTATTTGGGTGTTCAATTCAGCGCCAATTGGTCGTTTTAGATAGAGCAGGCTTATGTCTCTTTGTACATAAAACACCAAAAACGTCAGTTTTCTCGATACAGCTCAAAGGCGTAATCTCAATCTGGATCTCCATACAGAATAGAGAGAAAAGCATTGTGTCCTTATTATAAGGATTTTTGGACAAATGAAACTTGAAAAAAAAACTTGAGTTTGGGCAAAACATTTATTCCGGGATCACAGTGTTTTGATATGCTAATATAAACGGTAACCCAAATAATTCAACCGATTAAAATGCTTGCTATTATAAGAATATCATTTCAAACCATTACTTTATTCTACTTTATACTTTGCCAAATATTGGGCAAAATTACTTCAACGAGGAAGTAATTAAGTTTATTATAAATTTGATGATAAATAAAATCTATCTATATCGAAACACCGTCATCCTGGATCGTATTGAACTGAAGTCTTGCCGAAACATAATTGATATGTGTTAAAACTAAATCAATCTATTACCATGGTATAAGGCGATCTCTGTAAATTACCCATCAGAGAATTAGTTAAATCAAGAGTTCTGCTTTTCTGGTTTCTTAAATTGACAAACCCAAATGAGGAAAAGCCAACGTGAATTTCATATAAGTTAGCCCGAACAATGTACCAACAACATGAAATTTATATGGCAAAATGGATATATATATATGGTAAAAGCTCGTAAAAAGAGCTGGGATTCTCATATTTATGACTGTCAAAAGGTCTGCCTTGGAAAAAACTAAGACGTGTTTCAAATAAAGTATTAACAGGCAAATTAGGAACCGAATTGTAACGGTATGTATGTAACGGTATGTTCCTATTTTTGTAGCTAACTCACCTTATTGTACTTATTTAGGCAGCTAAAATCCGGAAAGGAACACCTTTCAAGTAAAGTGAAAATCAAAATTCTGATGGGTAATATCAATTTGTAATAACATTTCAATGTGGAACGCCTAGCTATATGTTTCTGGATCAAACCAAAATAAAATTTTCCTGTGGATTTGTATTTATCTATTTATTATTTATTTATCATTCAGCTGTTAGAACAATATACCAACATGTATGTGAAACAACAAAACATTAAGAAAGATTATGCTATATAACATAAATATAAAGCATACATTGCGCGTGATACATTGATAAAAATAGCTTAGAATAGCCGATTAAAGCTCTAGAGCTTGTTTCCAAAGAGTCCTTTTTATTTTACCATCCGCTGTTACGCCGAGATATATGTTAACTTAGCAAAAATAAAACATATTTTACATATTGAGATACATTACATGACTAGATGAGACTTTGTCGTGAAAGACAAAATTACTGCCCCACTTGAAATGTTTTGAACTCACAATTTTCCATAGCTATTGCTCTTTTTGCTAAGAACTCCTTGGTTCTAAATTTGAATTTCAAAATGTTCCTGATTGACTTTATTTGATCAGCCAGGTTATTCCAATCTTTGATACCCATACAGTAAAACGATTTTGACGCTATGTCTTGAACTCGAGGAACAAAAAAGTCATATTTACAAGCTCTAGTTTGAAGAACATGGGAAACAGCATTGAAGTTGTCACAGAGATAGACAGGTCCTTTATTGAATTTGACTTGAAAACATGGTTTAACCTCAGAAAATTTACTCGATTACATATATTTAGTAAACCGATCTTGTTGAGTTCTGATTGGCCAATGTGTGATCTTGGGGAAAGATCTTAGATATACCTGGATACCTTATTTAGAGCTTTTTGTAGTTTTTGTTTTTGACAGGCCGAAAGGTTGGGAAACCAAGATGTGCTACAATAGTCAAAGTGACACAATATTAGAGCATTGCAGATTTTTTTGCGTAAGGTTTGGTCCAAACAATTTTTGTAGCGATAACGAAATTTGAGCTTGTTATTCACTTTTGAAATGATATGGAAATACATAGATTCCCCGAAGAGCTCTTGGTCTATCAGAACTCCTAGGTATTTCACATGTTTTTGACCCTTGATGACCTGGTCATTGTAGTGCACCTCAAAGTTTTTGACATTTTAATTTTTCCTTTGGGGCCGAATAAAATGCATTCGGTTTTGCCCACGTGAAGCGAGAGTTTATTATTGATAAACTATTCATTACATCACCTTAATTCACTTGACAATGTTTTTGAAATATTTAACGGATCGCGATCAAAAACAAATATCACACTATCGTCTGCATATAAAAGAAGCATGTTCTGAACAGATAAACACATATC
Source organism: Hydroides elegans (assembly GCA_001703475.1). Classification (NCBI taxonomy): domain Eukaryota; kingdom Metazoa; phylum Annelida; class Polychaeta; order Sabellida; family Serpulidae; genus Hydroides; species Hydroides elegans. The sequence continues at coordinate 4,273 of LQRL01142701.1, forward strand.
ATTGCTATAACAGAGATAAGTAGAGGACCAATCAGGCTTCCTTGAGGTACACCGCATTCAATTTCGTTAAAATCGGATGTTTCACCATTACTCTTTTCTCCCACTAAGATATGACCTGAACCACGTTGGGTCAATACCCATTGCTTGTAGTTTTTACTCAATATATGGTGGTTAACGGTGTCGAAAGCTTTTTGAACATCGAGTAACGTCATGCCAACAAAATAACCTTTAGCTATTTGATTTTTGATAATATCTGTTAGATACATAAGGCAGGTATCAGTAGAATGATTTTGACGGTCGCCAGATTGATATTTGTAGATGAGATTGTTTGTGGTCAGATAGTTAAGTAATTAGGAGTGAACACATTTTTCAAGTATTTTTGAGACTGTATTTAAAACACTAATAGGACGATAGTTCCCTACTTCTAATTTATCATTTTTTTGTACAGTGGTGATACCTTAGCTTCTTTGAGGTCGTTGGGGACTATGCCTGTTGATATTGGCAAGTTGACTGTATACGTAACTTCTGAAGCGAGTTGATTTGCACCTTCTTTGAGGAATTATATAATCAAGGCCTGTGTTTTTAGGATCTAGACTTTTGAGTTCTGTGTGTATCTAGTCTTCAGAGACTTGTTGTAAATGGAAGGACCTGGGCTTAATGCCGCGGGATGCATAGAGGTTTTCAAATAGATCTGAATCTGTAGTATAGATATTTTTAGGTTGCGGTAACGCTTTAACTAACTAAGAAGCTATATAGATGAAAAACTGTTGATGGGATTGCATATATCAAGCGCACTAAAACATATAATATTTGCTATACGCAATACTATGGTAATTTTACGAGGGGCTTTGTTGTTATAGCCTAGTGATTTGAGATTTTGCCAGAGTGTTTTGGAGTTATTTGCACTGCTAGTTTGCTGCGATTCTAAATAGTTTGCCTTAGCTTTTTTGACATCTCTTTAAATTTTATCTCGTACCTGACAGAACTTACTATACACGTCTTTATTTGATGGATTTCTTTCAAAGTTACGTAGAAGTTTATCAGGGATATTTATTTTATCTAGAATTTCTTAGGTCATCAATTGTTCTGTGTTTTGCCTGATGCGAATGGATTTGAACGGAACTAATTTATCTAAAATATGGGTAAATATTTCTTGAAAGTGTGACCATGCTATGTTGGGGTCGGATGATCTATATACTTTATTCCAGTTAGTGTTTTCTATGGCATTATGATATGATTCAGTTGTGTTTTTTCATAGATCTCACAGTAACCTTGTTATGGCAAAAATACTTTTGTCTTACACTTTTTTCTTGTACAAAAAGTAATAAAATGATCACTTATTCCTTTCGGCACAACACCACTTTGTGACACTTTGTCTAAGAAGTTACAAATGGTCTAATACAGAGGTCTAATACAGAGGATCTTTCGGCTATACGTGTAGGTTGGTCGATTAATTGAATAAAACCATGATTGTTCAACACACTTAGATACGATTTAGCTGGACCGTTTTTCGGTTTAAGTAAACATATATTGATATCACCTAAAATGTATGTTTCCACCGATTGATCTGTAGTTTTGAGAAGTTCATCGAAGGTCGCTTTGAACCCGGTCTGGTTTTGCGGCCGATAGACTGAGACAACGATGAATGGTTTGGTTTTTCGCAGATAGATGTTTATCCATACTGCTTCTAAATCGTCTCTTTAGAGATCTGAGCGTCTATTGTAGGATAAGTCATCCCTTTCGTACAAGCACACTCCGCCTCCATGTCGATGTCTATCTTTTCTTTCCACGGTGTTTCCAGGTAGTTCGATTTCTGCGTTGGTAATGCTTTTGTCCAGCCATGTTTAGCTAATACGTTAAACAGATGAAATGGAGTCCCTTTGCTTTTAAGTAACCAGAGGCAGTTGAATTATCAATAAATTGTTCTGGAAGAGGGCGTTGTAATTGGTTTTCGTTTTGTTCTAAAGTCGTATCCAACACAGATTGACTCGCAAAAGGAAGCGATTTTTGGAGACAGCTATTGCAGATATAGTTGAAACCAGCTTTTTCTAAGACTAATGTATCGTATTTTTCGGGGGAAATCGAGTCTGTGCACTGGACATTTGTCCAGTTTTCGCAAATGTCACATGATACGGCTTTCCTACGTGCTGTCACTGCTTTGTTGCATATTGTGCAAGGATATCTACGCATGCGATTTGATTTCGAGACATGACATTGCCGTTGTAGAGATGCGCGGCTTTGTTTCCAACAAACTGTGCTAGAAATGGGTCATCTGTAGAAGTAATGAGGGTTTTTTTCTAGTTTTTATTTGGTTTTTATCGTGACTAAGACTGTCATATGGTTCAGGTATTCCTATTAATTTGTTTACAGTTTCGTTGAATTTTGCACTAAATACCTTGGGAAATAGAGTTTTGTATGTCGAAATGCCAGATGTGTGTCCAATAAACATAAATACATGATTGTTTGGCAATAGATAGCCATTTCAAAAATTTGTAGCTAGATCAATTTTGAAAAGGAACACCTATTTTGAGGAACACCTCGTGGGGTGCTCTTCTTACCGGTTCGAAGAAGTTTCCTGTGAAATTATTTAATAGTCTTTATTTGAAATATTCACCATCAACATTAAATTTCATATGTCAATATACCCGTTCCCATCAAAGTGACCGGTCGGGAGTCGGGACTGCAAATAGTTTCGTTAATGTTATCGAAGCAAATACACTTCATAAAACAAAATGGCACGTTATTTCAAATCATCAACAGTCAAAGCATTATGTGGACTTGCGTTAGGTGGGACAGCAGTTGCCACAGTATCATTGGCCCGCGCAAATAATTCAGAAAATGAGAAGATCATCACCCCACTCAACCGTGTTCTTGCATCTTACACAACTAATTTTGAACCAAGTGTAAAATGGGACTATAATTGGGATAGGTAAGTTTTTAAAATTATTTTACTTGTAAGACAGCGGGCGCATTCCGACCGAATAATTATGTGCGACATTTTTTAACAACAGAAGCCACGTTAGTGGTTTCTGTTAGTTTTTTGAGGCTTTCCTGAATTTCGGGCAAATTCGTCTGATTTCACCTCATTTCGTCACATTTTCGTGTAAAATCCATGAGCTTTTGGCGATACTTAAAGAGAACATTGTTATTTTTACTATTAAACTATAGAAGATTAATGCTATGCGTGTTGCTTTTTAATCAGGGTTCGTCCGAGTAGCGTTTTTGCGTTATTTTTCGCATCAAAATCTAGGAAAACGCACGCAGATCAAGGGCGCGCGTTTTAAAAACGCATGTTGAAAAGAAAAAACGCATGAAAATTATGGACACGCGTTTATGTTTTCTTTTTTTTAAATGATTAAACCATTGTTGGATCGGATGTGCCTCTATATCAGGATAATGGTACTATAGAAAAGCATATTTTGGATATGGATCATATGACATCATTTAAAAATCGGTCGCGCCTTCGGCGTTGCATGTCAATAGTGGTATTAGTTAGTAATTCGGAGCTTAGATAACAGGTGAATTCGGGTTATGACTGTTACAGTGTATCATTATTTACATGTGACATACACCTGAGCGCACTGGTTTCTATCGGTGACGTTTTCTGAATGCATTGTGCCCAAGGGAGCAAAACTGTTGAGTGCAAAATACATCCCTGTTTCCTTAATACCCGAAAAAATAATGTCTAGCGCCCTTATATCATTGCTTTCTTCTTATCGATTTTTTTCTTAACTGACTCAATAATACACATAGATTAGAAACCTGAAAGATTTTCGAAAACCTTTACTGCCATTTCTTAGCTGGATTATTTTCGAGGTCTATAAATAAGAGTTTTTATTTATAAAGGTGTTTTTTTTTCGAGTGAAATGTGAATTTTGAACTGAATTGTATAAAACGCGCTCTGTGAACAAAAAACGCATCAAAATACAGGGTGCGCGTTTCAAACGCGTCGCCGAGCCTTCCTTGGACGAACCCTGTTTTTTGCTTATTGATGATAATGAACGAGTGCACAGCAATTTAACTGCTGACCAGTGCAATAAGGACTGAGTCAGATTTCGACATTTCCATATAGCAGCAGCACAAACACACTCACACAACAGGAGCTATAAATAAACATGATTTAAGTCGTTGATAATATACCAGTAAACAATCCCGCAATGAGAGTAGTGGATTGTAGTGTTAAAGTTATTTATTTATATGACATCATCTGTTGTTTCTTACGCTGATTAGCTTGTTTAATCGATGCGACAGTGAAAATAACATGCGACAATTTTGAAATCCTAAAAAGTGATTATCAAAATTATTTTACAAATTACATTCATATAAAACAAAATTAGGATAAATATATAATTAATGCAACATTTATTGGAAACGGACACAATACCATTGTGGAAATTGTACGACATTGGTAAAAACACGCGAGTATTTCCCCAGTCGCACAGGTAGGTAAACCCCTGGTTCTTAGTTGTGCCAATATTTATCCAATCTGTTTTAAACATGTTCATATTAGGTGCACTAACCACATTCAGAGGAAAGGAATTCCATGACTTCACAACATGTTATGTAAATGCTTAGATAAGATAATATTTATTTCATTTCCAAAATACATTTACATTTATGCATATAATCATACAATGAAAATTTGTTTGGAGAATGAAAGGGAGCGGACAGAAGAAATTCTTAAATAACTAAGACACGAGTTTATTTTTTTGAAAAACACTTTAAATATACATTACATATTTTGTAAAAAAAACTGTTTATTGTAACACTCAGTTGAAAATGTTAATACTCTTGGCCTTCTGCCCTTTGTTTCCTATTTGAACGACACAAAGTTAAGAGTAAGATCGTGGCTTCTAAGGTCGATTAACGATTCCAGAATACGAATGCTTAGAGTAATATCTTATGCGCCTCGATCATGTAGCTTTTTATGGCGCATCGGAAATAAGCTATTGCAAAAAATATTTCTGTCGCAAACCAATTTGTAGCAAATGTTGCGAGACAACTGAAATTTATTTTCAATTTTCCGAAATAAATAAGTACTTAACGGCGATGCGAATAGCTAGCGCGAACGAAACGGCGGGCGTGGCATATTGTGCGAAACATTTTAAGCAAAACAAATACATTGATAAATCGTGCAAGTTCAAACTAAAATCATGCTTGTATCAAATTTTAAGTAGGTTGGATGACTTTGGACTATCCTAATTAGGGATTGTTGGAATAGGTCCAAATGTGTTATACCCTTTTGTTAAAATGCGAGAGCGGTGCACTGGGCGATGTAACTTGGAAACTATTTCTCGTCAAGCCAAAGTAAATGGACAGTAATTCGGGTATGCTAGTTAAACTGAAGAAAGAAAGACCTAGCCATATTGTAACCCATCTTGATGTTTAGTCTATATGATTTGAAGTATTCCTTCTCCCCTCTTTCAAGGCGCGATCCGAAATAGATCGTCAAGCCCCACAAAAAGCAGAGCTGCGACGCGGACATATTAACCATTTATCGAAACAATCTCCCCCAAAATGATCATCACAAAAGACGCGACCCGAAATTCCTCGTCAAGCCCAAAATGAGGGAGTGCGTCGGCGAGGGCACCCAGCCAGAACCTGAAAACATATCATATACCACAACAGGGTCGAAACCCTCGGTAATTTCGAGGGTAAATCTAGATTACCGGTGCAGAATTGAGGTACCCTCGAAAAAATACCGAGGTAGAAATCGATATAATCGAGACAGAATTTAGGTACCCTCGAATAAATTTCCGAGGCAATTTTCAGGTACCCTCGAAAAATTACCGAGGCAGAATTCTGACTTATGCTACACCCTGCCACAACATATCAAATGGCATATTCCTCCATTTTTCCCTTTCCTTCCACACTAGGCGGGATCCGAAGTTCCTCATCAAACCCGAAAAAAATTAGAGCAGCGGCAAGAGCATGTAGACCAAATATGGTTTACAAAACCCCTCTTCTCTAATATGATCTTCTCTTTGTCTCAAATACAAGACGTGATCCGAAATTCCTCGTCAAACCAAAGAAGAAGGAGAGCGGCGAGGGCCGACCAGAGGATGAAGAGAACGAAATCAAGAAAGTGACCCCGACGGCCACCCGACATCTCTTCCTCATTCGCCACGGCCAGTACAACCTGGATGGAAAGGGCGATGAGAACAGATACCTCACAACACTAGGTAATTTGTAATCTGCAATTTATAAAACGTGTTTGTGGTAAGAACAGATGATTCAATATTGGATCGATATTAACTTAAGTTAAAAAAAATTAAAGGTAAAAAGCCTATAAATACTGGCCGTTATAGCTTTCTTTTGCAATCTAAAACTTATGAAGGTGGGTCGAAGAGACTTGACCAAGATTCAAATTAATACTTTAAATATTGTAGTTTGATAGTTTATTCCAAAGTCGGTTAATTGGGAGTGGCAAAATCGAAGAAAATTGCTGAGAATTACCATTTGATGAGTAAATATGGGCTGTAACCTTTGAACGAGGAGTCATGAATGCTTTGTTAAAGATGTCATATAATATGCTTAATCAAATATACAGTGGAACCTCGTTAAACCGTACACGGATAAACCGAATTATTGCTTAAACCGAACACATTTCGCGACCCAATGCCTTATATTTTCTTTAATAATCTTATCGGATAAACCGAAAATCGGTTAAACCGAACTGTTTTCGCCGGTCCCGAGGTGTTCGGTTTAACGAGGTTCTACTGTATATATTTTTAGCCCCCAGCCACCCAATTTGGCTGAGGGCAATTGCTATCCCCATTCCGTCCGTCCGTCTGTCCGTCTGTGAACATTTGAGATGCAGTAGTTTGTCCGCGGCACTTTGATATGAAGCCTTTGTCCTAGGGCTCTGAAACTTCACACAGTGAAAGAATATATATTGCAGATGTGCAACGTCGTAGTTTCAGTTTGATCGACCAAAAATTGTCGAAATAACGGGGGTTTGAACTTAGACGAATTTGAGATATTTTGGGATATTTTTACAACAGTTTGTCCGCGGCACTTTGATATGAAGCCTTTGTCCTAGGGCTCTGAAACTTCACCCAGTGAAAGAATATATATTGCAGATGTGCAACGTCGTAGTTTCAGTTTGATCGACCAAAATTTGTCGAAATTACGGGGGTTCGATCTTAGACAAATTTGAGATATTTAGGGATATCTATACAATACTTTGTGCGCGGCTATTTGATATGAAGTCTCTGTCCTAGGGTTCTGAAACTTCACACACTGAAAGAATATATATATTGCAGATGTGCAACGTCGAGGTTTCAGTTTGATCGATTCTAAAATGTTGAAATTACAGGGTACTGAACTTAGACGAATTCAAGATAGTTTGGGACATATGTACAACACAGAAAGATTACGCATATATTGTGGCGTTGTGAGGACTACATTGTGTGGAAGAATATGTAAGGGCAACGGTGTGAAAAAGACGCTATGGGAAAGACGTTTTGAGAAAGACGTTGTGAGAAAGATGTTGTGAAAAAGCCGTTGTGAGAAAGACCTTGTAAGAAAGTCGTTGTGAAAAAGATATTTCTTTTGACCTGCCTCTATTGACACATATTCGCGATAAAGATTGTTTTGCATAGGCTGGGGGCTTTGCATCTCTGATGCCTATGTTTTTGATTTTCAAAAAATCAATGTATGTAGTCAAAAAGGAAAACTATAATACATGTATTATGATTTTATCCGAACAAAAATGTACGCTAATCGATATTTGTTTACTGTTCATGTTCGACTTTCGATGAAAATATCTTGACGATTGCTATGTTTTTCCTTCTGATTAATGTGTTTGTCAATAGAAATTGATTATCATATCTTGAATGGAACACAAGTCAATCTTTGCCCTGTGAGAATATTATTCACATGGGTTTAGTTTAAATCAAAGTTGAGTGTAAACCAAATTTAATGTTATTGCTACATTTAAGCGAAATTGTTTATTTTGTATCGACTTTGCAAATTGGTTGATTTAATACAAAAAATTACATGTGTATTTTGTATTTTATATATTTAGTATATGATCAAAGCCATTATGCTTTTAAGCTTTATTTTGAATGAAATACTCTAATTTCACATTTGGCCACTCTATGTTGACGTTCTTGTTTATCCAGGCCAAGAGCAGGCAGCAATGACAGGAAAGCGCCTGAAAGAAATCGGTTATGATTATGACGTCATGGTCAACTCAACAATGACGCGCGCCAAGGAAACCGCCAATATCATTGCAAAAAGCCTCGATAAGGTGCTATAAAATAGTATTTAATGATGTTATTACACCTCCATGATTTAACCTTTGTATAAAATTGATAAATCTACAAGAAAAAACATTGTATTATGATGATATTCTCTCAAAAAATGACAAACTTGAAATATTTGAACATGTTTCCTTCCCATGTATTTAAACTTATTGGAACATGCTGTAGCAGAATTATAATGCGCATTAAGACCATAATTAGGCGACGCCTATAATCGCATTTTCAGCTATGCAACTTTCGCAGAGCCAAACGCAATGCATCTGCACATGAAGTTTCAGGAATAATGCATGATAAATATAAATGATCATCCGTATGTTTCAGGTGCCTCGCAAATCATGCGAGCTGCTCTGCGAAGGTGCGCCGTATCCACCAGAGCCTCCTGTCGGCAACTGGAGACCCGAGCATTATGTAAGCACCATTATCACATATACTGTAACATAGCAAGAATGGATTGAAAAGCAAAGGAGAAATACCTTGCATGAATTGCCCAAAGAGCAACATTTTCGTGAGTCGTTATATGAATTTATTGAATTATTTCGACTTTTCGAGTTTTCGAGATATAAGTTTTGATTACTTTTATACATTGATATAATCGATACATATACCGGTAGATTTTGCCTTGCTCTTCTGTACATCTCAAACTTTTGTTAGTCCTCCGCCGCCGCGTTAGCGCGAAGCGGAGGACTATAGTATTCAGTACTGTCCGTCCGTCACTACAACAAATAATTGAGCTATAAAAAAAAATCAAGTTTTTTATACGTTCAATGGAATTATAAGACCAATGAACCATGTCCGTGTGTCCGTCTGTCCGTCTGTCTGTCGACACCTAGGTGCACTTCTTTGTACGGACGAGTGCTCGCTTATCCCTCGATGGATTTTTTTTTTCTTTGGCATATGAAACAAACATATATTGGAGCTGTGCTTAGGCGTATTATTTTTGAAAAATCTCAAAAATTGTAATTTTGGTGATTTTTTGAAAAATGGTGATTTTAGGGACTTAGCGTGATTATTGATCGTAGTTTGTACGGACGAGTGCTCGCTTATCCCGCGATGGATTTTATTTTCCTTTGGCACATGGAACAAACACATATTGGAGCTGTGCTTAGGCGTATTAT
>LQRL01142709.1:821-13447 GCA_001703475.1 Hydroides elegans
TAAAAGGATTCTTCATCCGAGGGATAAAGCACGATACTTGGTCGGATTTCTATTAGAATATAATCTTTAGATAAACATATAAAACTAACAGGTAGTTTTTAGAGAATGATATGTAATTTGCTGATAGATAGTTTTTGGAGTCACAGGTAATTAAACAAACCCGCCTGGTAGGAGCCGTTCCAATTAAGCTTTTTTTTTTGGAAGGATAAATTGAAGATATCGTTCGATATCAAATGAACATTTCAAAAAGAGGAATTCTGCCTACATGAGAGTTAGCTGTGTTTCGATTTAATCAACTTTTTAATAGAATTCTACGTTTTTTTAAATGCACATTGTACTTTTTTTCTTATTAGTTTCTTTATTCTTTTATATATGTCGATAATTGATCTTTTTCAATAACATTGAACTCGTGCATACATGACTCAATTAGTTGCGGAAGATGATTGAATTAACTTAATGAAGCAAGTAAGTGATGGACTTAATGAATCCCTAATAGAAGCTCTGACATATGTGCATATTTAGGTTACCTACAGTATATCCAACTATATACTGTAAGTTATCCGTTGGTACCGTACCCCATCCATTCTTTATACTTTAAAACTAATTATATATCCTTCAGTTTTGCAGAATAACATGAAAAATTATTTTTTTCAAATGTTTTATTTATCATATAAACGTAAAGGAACATATCAAAATGTTCTTCATATAAACTCTATAGTCATTTAGAGTGCAGTCATCGGGCAGCGGCAAATTTTCCGCTGCCCGATGACATCACCCATACTTGTGGTTTTGGATTTGAAGAAAAAAGAGCTTGAGTTAATTATTAAATCATTCGTCAATAATTTACATCTTAGAATTTCCATTTAATGAGATAACAATGAGTTACCTTACAAGTGCCGTGCATATATATACCCCACCCCTTTACCCATGATTCCTTGTACCAATTGAATGTAAAGAAAACTATGGTTTCACATATATTTCTCTAGTAAGAGAATGAATCGATGATATGTTATCGACGATATGTTAATTTATACCGATGATTTATACTAACGATGTTCAGCAAGCTTATATTTCGCAAAAAAAAATCACATTTACCTACACAGAACGTATTAAAATTATATAATATCTTTTTTCTGTACAAAAATCGCAGATTTCAATCTTCGGTCATCACTATGTCAAATATTTGACCTTTGACACTATTACACAATATTTTGACATACAAAAATTTTATTTCTTGGCATCTAAAAATACAAATAAGTATATGTCTGTAATGGCAGTCATTACCAACAAAACGTTTGTTGATCAAAACAGCTGATTAAAAAACGTCCAAAGTACAGTGTATATGTGTCTATCATTTGCTATCCAACTACACATCATCACCGCCACATATTGCCATATCCCATCATTGCCGCGTTTTGAAAACTGGGGTCATATGTGTGATGCGAGAATTCCATTCGACTCTCGCGTTGGCGCCATTCCTCGAATTCGCGTTCGATTCGACGTTCCTTCAAAATGTCCATGCACTCGAACACAGCGAAGACGACGGAAAGCATGAAGAGACCGGTTGCGACGCAGGCCAGTTCGAAGCCCCACCACAGGCGGTAGTGGATGAACTCACCTTGGGAAATAAACAACGGTTTAAGTTATGAGGCAAAACATGGATTCATTTGTTCGAATGATATTGTGGCAAGTGTTACACTTTGACAAAAAAGGTTATATTTAATGTTGATGCTGTATGGTAAATGGGCAGTTTAAGAATCCGGCAAGGCAAGTTTAATGACTAGCCTGAATGGTTTTCTTTTAACAACCAGATTCTGTGTCGCAAGTAATATGACTTTATTATAGTAATATACAGATTTACATACATATAAAGTTACATGCAGATTTGTGTGCATTCATATGCATTTTCATGTTAGCATTGTACATGTAGTTGTAGGGTAATGTTAGAATTAACTTACGATTGATGTCGGGGTGGCAGCACCAGTACGAACTATGTAGAAAGAGGACGCAAAACACAACGAAGCCAGTCACACAAAACAACACTATGAGAAAAAAAGAACTATAATCCAATATGGGTGAATAGGGAAAGCATTAACATGACTAATTGCAATCTCTTTCGCTACATGTATATCTTCATTGCTTCTCTTATTTGATTTTATCTTGAGAACAAAATATAGTTTATTCACTATGCATGATACCCGATCAAATAGTAATGATACTTACCGGCCATGGAGTTGGCGAGGATGACGAATCCGAGAAGACGCATGTTGCGGTTGAGTGTGCGCGCGAACATGTAGAAGGACATGAGCATGAAGGACGCGAAGCCAGAGATGAAAGTCAGGGTCATCATCGCCTGGAACGCAGGGAACCAGTCTGCAGAGTAAATATAAATTGATTACTTTATAAAGTGTTTTCATTGAGTGGTTTGGCTACGTTATAAAATGAACAAAACCGAAGCGAAGTTTCAAATCAAAGAAGTTTATGCACGCTTGCAGTGTCAAAATATTCGAATAAATTACAAAGCTTATGACAAATGGAAGAATGGTAGTTTAACATGAGAAACGGAATACCGAACTTGATGGAAAAAAACTATACAATTCTATATGTCAATCCACAAACGTTGGAACTAAAAATGTAACCATGCACCAACAGTGCTTTGTATCTCCCGAAGATCAATTGGCAATGCGTTTACAACCGTCAATTTTTGATTGATTGGAAAGAGACACTTCTCATTTTAATTAACTAACTCAAGTAAAATTATACCTTAACTGGCTCAATCCAAATATTAAAAAGTGATACTGGTATCAATCTCTATATTTATCAGATATTGAGGTTGAGAACCCGCCAATTCAACTTCCCCAAATACCCTAGTATACTCACATGGCATAAAGTCTGCCTCGGACCATTTGAGGCAGGTTCGCCCGTAACCCATCACCGAGTCCCAGCAGTTGTACCACAGGCCGTAGTAACCGATCACTTCGCCCTCTAGGTTACTGCTCGCGCCCTGGCCGATCACCTCCTAAAATCAAAGTTGAAGGAGTAAACATACATCGCTCATCAGTACAAATCTACTTTTCTACTAAACAAATTGAAACTATACCCTAACCATAACATTTGTCAATATTATTATAGGATAATATTATTCCAAATAATGAGGGTATGCTTATTCATGTAACTCTATCAAATTTGCCCCATTGTACAATTTAGATAACTAAGATAGTTTATATACAGTATATCTTAAACACTATCAGAATTATAAACAATGCATATTCAATCCAGAATCGTGCCCCAGCCAGTTCATGGCGTGTTTTCATAATACATTTTGGTAGCAACCCTTACCTGCGTGACGCCCCACGATGGCGTGGCGGAGATAATGAGCACGATGAGGTTGGCCGTGTTGGCCAGAAGGTACGAGCACCATGTCACGCAGGTGGCGCTGCGCGATGAGAAGAAATCCTTCACCTGTGAGTTAGAAAGAAGATAGGAAATGAGATGACAGTACTCTTTGATATGTTGATATCTGTTTCATAATCATCTTTTTCATATGTAATAGTATCATTCTCTGAAGGATTTCAATATTTCTATATTGATGTCAATAGAAGTCTATACATGTTAGTAAGCCATGCTATATTTTAATAGTCTATTTCATCATGGGTGAGGTATACACTATGAGAAAAGTGTAGACTAATTAATTAGCTATAAAATCTTATATATAAAGGGTTTTATTTCTCAAGACATATTCGGAAAAAAAATATAATCTTTGTTGATTAAAGCCAGGTTTTTTTATTATTATGCAATTAAAACTTAATCATAATGCGGTATAAAATTAAACCGCGATTTTATTTAAAACAATTATATTTACCTCATATGTAAAGGTTTCAAATGATTTTCCGAGCTCTTGTGTTTTCCTAGCCGCCATGATGAGAAAGCTTCAAATGATATATTTTTTATCCCAAAATTGTTGGAAGAGTTTCAAGAAGAGTATCGCGGATCTGAATTAAACTTTCACATTTTCCTTATTTATCTGCTTATTCGAAACTTCACAATTTTGAAGATAAATGACGAAAACAGTAAATTTACAATAACCTCGCCTATATTTTGGTTTTATTTTTACTACAGGTACATGAAAACCAATTATCAACGTTTTGTTGATGTACACTTTGACCCTCTTCACTGATAAGAGGTGGTTGTCTGTAAGAGTGCACATCATCTGAATATACAGCGACATGTACGCGCGCGTAATCTCGCTTAGGTTGGTTGTTAAGAGCACTGTCCGCACCATGTTAATGATGTATGGATCATCTTCAATATAACACCATTTCATGTGTCATTTGCCTCCAGTTGTCGATCATTATAGACCCTTGGGCGATTAGATGCTGGCCCGAAGCGGCAACCCTTAAGCGAGTCTGCATAAAACAATAGCCTTCTATTCCAGACAGCTATCATTATTGAATCATTATTCATATCACAACTTTATTCAACGAAAGATTAAACCTTTCTTAAACTTTCAAAGCAATATTTCAAAGTTGCTATGGGAGAAAACTTTTTATGAGTAATTATTAAGGGACCTATCTGTATCACCTTCAAGATCAAGTGAGAGAATTCCTTCCCATCATCCAAGTGACGCATATTTAAATGTTGTAAGTACAGTTAAAACCACTTCCAATTTGACAACTGAAACGAATAAACGAATAAACGAATACGCATAAACGAATAAACGAATACGCATAAACGAATAAACGAATACGCATAAACGATTGCTTACGAACAAACGATAGCTTACGATAGCTTACGATAGCTTACAGTAGCTTACGAATTAACGATAGCTTACGATAGCTTACGAATAAACGATAGCTTACGATAGCTTACGCATAAACGAATGCTTACGAATACACGATTGCTTACGAATAAACCATATGAGGGGTATAAAATAAGTACAAAATATTTATATTCACAACATTTCAATAACCTAATTGACACATTGACACTGCGATTGAATGTTCATTTTACCAGTAGAACTATGTAGTTAAACATATTAGACAAGGCACTATTTATGAACTAAAGGGGGACACATCGGTTATATGAAAGGGGGGGTCACTTTGCTTTGTAGATATCATTTTTTTAATTGTAAAATGTATCATATGAAATGAGAATCATGTGCTAGATAATGAATATCTTAATCATTAATAAGTAGTAGATAAACAAATAAACAAATGCATACGAATAAACGATAGCTTACGATAGCTTACGAATAAACGATAGCTTACGATAGCTTACGAATAAACGATAGCTTACGAATAAACGATTGCTTACGATAGCTTACGATAGCTTACGAATAAACGAATGCTTACGAATAAACGAAATCATACGAATAAACGAGAAACGAATAAACGAATACGAATAAACGAATAAACGAATACGAATAATTTTGCTTACGATAGTCAAATTGGAAGTGGTTTTAACTGTATGCTCTCTTCTCTTAAATATAAATTTCTGATTTTATCGTTTGCGATATATATATTCAAATATTAATCTCGGCTGTAAAGGAAAACACTGAATGTTTTAATACTTTATTTGAATATAATTCCATAAAGGCCTGTAAAACTAAACCGCTAAACTACACTCTCTATTTCACCCAAAAACGCACTTGTATCGGTTATATTTATGAAAGATACATTGGCACATTTAAATACAGAATATAACAAATACTGTAATATGAAATGTTATGTTAATAAAACCGTAGATAACTATAGAGAGCGAAATGTTATGGACAATTCTAATTAAACTTTCATCAAGCAACATATTTGGATTTATCTACATATTTGAAGCAAGTTCTATGGATTCAAATATGTACAAAATAACATATATTTAAAGTAGTGGTAAACGTATCACATGATTTCCATAATCACAAAATGAAACAGTCAATTAGAATAATATCCTTTGGGATATCCGCGTAAAATCTGAAGCGTTATTATTACTATTGTCGCATTCGTGCTATCACGCTCACAAACGCTTACTTGCCAAATAATATCAAGCGAAATACCATAAGAAAGCTATATACTCTATATACCAGCCCTCTGATATGTTTTACATACATGTAAACCATGGTACACATATACATATCGAACTTACACCAAGCTTTTTAGAACAACATATAACCACAGCACCCTATTTTTCCCCTTATTTTCTCATATTAAAATCCACCTAAACCTCACTATCATCACTGGCATCATCCTGAATTACTTTAAGCGGCTTCTCCTTATTCTCATCGTATTCTTTTCCATCATAGGAACTCGCCAGGAAGTAGCCTCGTGCCTTGGTGAAGGACGCGTTTGCGGCGAAGACGTTGTCGTAGAGGAAACCAGCGGTGATGCCGCCCAGGACGGGACCGCACCAGTAGACCTGTATGAGAGAAATAGTAGAAAATATGGTATTTATGACATGCTAGACTATGGCTTATTCTATGGTTATGTGTCTTTCAATCATACGATAAATTGTAAGCCATTATTTAGAAGCGATGGAAAAAGGCTAGATGACTACAGAAATGTGTTAATTGCATGGTGATTGTCATAAAAAATACTACAAATAAAGAAGCATGAAACGACCGATTAATTCCATAGGCTGGTTTATAAACAAAAACTAGATAACCTATATACCGGATAATACTGTTATTTTATTTCTGAACGGCATCTCGAATCCGTCATCAACAGATTGTGTCGGAAGCTTATGGGTATGAGCTCGTGTACTTACCCAGTGATGTTCCCACACGTTTTGAATAACGGCTGGCCCGAAAGTTCTCGCTGGATTCATGCTGGACCCGGTGTATTTGATCTGCAATAAATCAATTATGGTAAAGATTGGACTTCGACATTCACATTTTAACACAAAGAGTTATAATGATAGATTGGTGGTGTATGTATTTTATTGCATTTACATGCAACATTAGGATTGGCATTATACATTAAATGAAGATCACCCCAAAGAGGTGTTCCTCAAAAACAGGTGTTCCTTTACAAAATTGATCGATCAACGTAATTATCTACAAACCTTCAAAAAGTGCCTTTTAGATACAAGAATTTTAGGAACACCTTTTGAAATTATATTTCATTTCTACATTATTTTCTAAAATGTTGATTTCAATTTACCGATGTGTAGCCAAGCAAAATGAATTAAACCATACTTGTACGTAAAAACAACATCACAACATTAGGAAAACCTTTTTTATAATAAAGATTTTGCAATTTTATTATTTAATGTCTATTTCAACACGTGGTTTATTGCTCAAAATAACACTTGTCAGATTAAAATATTCGGGGGTGCACTTTCTTAAAAATTAAGGGCCAGATGAGTAAAATAGCAAAGGTCCATTTTGGCCCGAATAAAGTGGTTTGTCGATTGATATATAGTTTCTTTACGCTTAGAGATTATATTGCTTCGAAATTGATCTTTCGTAACTAAAAATGTAAATAATCTACGCAATTTTGTTAACTCTGGACTAAGGAAGATATATAACAGAATACATATGTTGGACCTTACTTAGAATTCTACTTAGACTATTAATTTTCTTCCTTAATATATAGCTCAATGCAAAAAAGCATGACATTGTTATTAGTGAAAATGCAATATTTCTTAGTTAAAGTAAGTGCTACCAAGTAAGTTTGAAAGGCCACTTGATGTGTTGGAGAGGAGAGACGTACAAGACCAAGAGAGATCGCAATTATTCTCTTTTCTTATCTCTGATAAATGACTTAAACTTGAAGCTATGATTAGATTTCAACTATCCCATTATCTTTAGTGAGTGCACTATCAAAGCTGTGTGACAATATTGAATAATCGAATATCTGATTAACTTCAGATTGCAGTGCACTTACGCTGATTTTTATTGCAAATATTTATTGGAGTATTATTACTACATATTGTATTAAAATGTTGACTTTTATAATAACGCGGTTTGAGAGCATTGTCCGGTTATATTTAGTGTTTTATTTCCATTTATCATCTATAGTATGAATATCATGTCTTACTTGTTTGATTTACTACAAGTAACATGTTTGTGATTATGTTATATAGGGATGCATGAAATCATTTAATATAGAACGCTTATTTCATTCACGATGAGTAACACATTTATATGGAAAGCCACAAATTATATGCTATTTTATACGATATGGAAATATTGAAAATACGGTTACGCGTTTTTATACTTTCGAATGTAATTACTTTCAACGTGCCATAACATAGCAAATATTACGCCCCCCATCAAAGCATTACAACCAAAATTACACACATTTTCAACACATATGAAACAGATATATGCATGAATACTTACGGCAGCAAGATGACACACTGCCACTGAAAGCCCGATTGTGAGTGGCACCGACCCATTTATATCGGTTCTCTTGCTGTCCACTGACGCGAACACCGTGAACACGAGAACAAACGTGATCATGAACTCAACGCCAAACCCTTGAGCAGGTGCGAGATGCGGGTTAACCATGGTCTGTCCTAGGGTGCCTTGGAACTCACTCGGAGTGAGTGCCTTCAATATAGCCGCTCCAAGTAGGGCACCAACGCATTGCGCGAAAATAAACAGCAAACCACGCGCCAAGCTAATATTTCGCGTTACCAGCATCGCCATGGTAACGGCCGGGTTGATATGGCCGCCACTGACGTTCCCAATGCACCAGACCATCGTGGCAACAATGAGTCCAAAACAAAGCGATATTTGGCTGATGCTAGGTTTGTATTCCTCTTCCCACCCGATGCATGACCCGCATCCGACAAAAACGAGGAAAGCGGTGCCTAGCAACTCGGCGGCAACTGCGCGCCAGAAAAGCAGGCTCTTCAGGTCGTCCAGGCTGGTCGTCATCCTTAGTTTGTTTGATTCAGGCATCCAGGCGCTTTATGATTATTTCTTTAAGGAAAAGTATTTATATATGGATACAGGCAGTTTATATTTCTCGAAAGTTACTTTTTAATTTATACTTTAGTCTTCGATTATATATGAAAACAATAATTAGGTTTCATCGAAAATGTATCCTAACACGTGTTTATTAATTATTTAACCAATAAATAAAGCGTATATTTTTTGTGACATTGACGTTTTATTTTCACCTGCCGCCCTACAAAACACGGATCGGGAAAGGAGAAACTGGATATCTCGGCTAAGCAGATCATTTGTCAGAAATGTCATCACAGCCTCTTGCGCATGAACACTTGAACAGCAGAATGTGAGACGGTTTTAGACGAGTGACCGAGGGCAAGTAGATTAGATTTCACAACGTATATGTGATGGGTCATGACTACCCTGAAACTACGACAAACCACGATATACGTATTTTGGTGAAGGTTTATATTACCTACATGTATGTAATGCATAACTATTATTGCAAGTATCTTCTATAAATAATTATACTGACGCAAAGTAAAAACGCAAGTGTAAATTCAAACTGATGTATCTCAAAAAGTAATCAACGCATCATCGTCAAATTTTCACAGAATATTGTTGTAAATGTTGTTAATCCCTGACCAAGATATCATTAACATTCAATGTTCAAAACGAACATTAACATACCATTTTTCCCATGAAGTTGCAGTTTTTACCATACAAAATTATGTATGATATGCTTAAGTCTCATTCAACTGTATTTTAGCGTAACGCTTGTGGCGTAAGAATTCTTGTTATAATAAAATGGAGTTATTTTGGGTCATTTGACGGCGGACATTTGATTAATTGTGCCGTACAGCTCAATAACTAGGGTACTGTCCCGAACTCAACAAAATAGCGTTTTCATAACATCTGTTATCAGATTCTCGTTGGAAACATAAGAATGATACTGTAAAGTTTATGTTTTGCTATTCAAAAGTAAATGGACTAATTATTTCGCTTGCGCACGATTATTTGGACGTCGTCCACGTTCATTCAAGAGTCGCGTTTCCACATCCTGTAAGTTCGTATCCCATTGTCGCGCTGACAATTTTGCTCTTTCTATCGACTCATCTGGTTGTTATGACTCACTTGACCCAAATTCGCTGCACCGCTTGCATGTTGAAATGGATATCGAGTATGCGATGTTCACACCAAGCGATCGTAAGTATTCGTATAAACTCTTGTTTGCTCGGGCTATATATTGTACTGCACATAGCTGGTAAGCTGGCGGTAACATTTAAATCAATTTACTTAGGATAACACAATAGCTACCGCTTTTGCGAATGTTTTTTGCAAAACATCATTTTCTAGCACATCGATATTTGGTCATCTCTCACGTTCATGAAGTTGTGGCGTTGCGATCGGTGCATATTTTAATTTCAATATTTTTGCTAACCTTCCGATTTTCCTTTCACTTGCATTCCATTAGGGTTTTGAAGAGTTTGTGGCGATCAAAATACTCGCCATTATTGCACATCCGTCATACACCTATGTGCGACTTTTTACGTCATCAGAAAAATGTATCGCTTCAAGATTATCAATACAGTTAGTTCTTAGTCTCTTAAGCATTTTATGTCAATTTCATGACTGTAACCCAAAAACTAAATAAATAAAAGTATTCTAAGACACTTGCGTTTTTACTTTGCGTCAGTATATTTATAATGACATGTGAATGTATTCAATGAGTAAAACATTTATTTATATATACATGTACGTTTTTTTTTAATATTTGATTAACATATGATATTGGTAGGCAAGACAACATTGATGGAGTTGTTTGTTTTCACGATTTAATTCAGTGCATAATTGTACATTCATGACTACTTTGATTAAGATGTGGTGCGTGAGCAACCTATCTAGATATCTAAATAAAATATTAACTTATCTCTTAACTAAGAAAAAAATAGTTTTACATTTTGAAAATGACGCAATTCACATTGCCAATATTTTTCGTATTTTGATTTATAACTCTTACTTAATTAACTATCTTTGATATTGTAAGCAGTATCTAATCGAGACTTTATCTTTGATAACCTCGTCCTCAGGAATGTCAATGTAAGTATTTGGCTGCTCTATTTTTGGTTCGCCAGTCCATGCATCTTAATGAGGTTTCATATTCAAACTAGCTGCATCTTGACTGATTTCATTTGCATTCTGATTCGTAAGTTATAATCCATTCGTGTTGCGGCTTTGCATACAATTTATCTCTGCCAAATAAAACTAGCATTGTTCATTATTTGATCTTGCAATATTTTTTAACATATATCATAATTATAACGTTTGCCTGTCAAAACTTGAAAATTTATTTGCTATGTTATAATAGCCGACTTGCGATATGACTCGATTTTGATTGCATGAACCCAAAAACGATGCATCAGCTTTGTGGACTGTAGCTCCACGGGGTACATTTTCACTAAATGTTATACCATTCACTCTTTCTGAAAGATGGGCTTGTAAATGTGTTTATTTATAAACCAAAATGCTTTATACTGTTATGATAGAGAAGAAAAATACTAAACGAATATGAACACAAATTTTAAAGTTTGAATTATGATTAATAACAGAGTTATACGACATTTACAACTCATTATTAAAAGTGACTGCAGAGAAAACGGCTCTGCTCGAGTTGAGGTTTTGGACAAGTTCTTTTTGAGACTTTGTGAGCAAATAAGATGCTCTCCACTCGCACAGCGGGAATATTGTAAGTGAAACAAGCATTGAAATAAAATATATATCACTTATTAGTTATTGTCAGATGTAATTTATATCTTAAACTTCTTTTGATCCTATTATTTAATTAATTTGGTTTTCCGTGACGAATATATCAAAATAGCTAAATCTATACCTCGTGATATCGACAGGCTAAGTATGGATCTGTTCTTAAAACCAAGTTAGTTGCTAAGTCACTGAAATTGATATAGGTGTTCATTAATTTTTGCTTAACCTTTATTTAGTCCCCAAGCTTTGCTACCAGTCGAGTCCATCTGGGGGCATATCCCAGTTAACATAGGCTTTTATTTGTAACCGATATCCTTATGTTGAACTTGTACATTAAATTGTCGAAAAGCAGCATCCACATATGCACCATGTTTGTAAAACAATTTACTCAAGTCTATTTAATAAATTATACATAGATCACTTTTCCTTTTGATATAAATAATTTTAGATTCTACACTTATAGTTTTGATGTAATTTCATAACAATGTTATACTCAAACTTTAACACAAATGTGCAGTTTATAGAAAGTTATTAAATGATCGAATGTGAGAATTTTATTTACATTGAAATAGTTGAATCGTTGTGACACTGATTGACAAGCTTACTCTATTGAATATGACGTTTATCTAGCCAATAAAATTCATGCATATTTAAGCACCTTTTAGAGCCATCTTTTACAGAGAAAGCGTTGCCTGGTTACGTGACACTTATTGACAGGTTAAGTATATGGCATGAGCATCTATATTTAGGCACCAATAAACACGCATACTGTGACTCATATATGGGTCAGTTTTCTGATATATTTGTAATATATTTTTTTTTGCAAAACATTAACATTTATTATCTTTTTTATTGCTATTTTACATGTATTTGAATAAAAATATATGCCCGCAATAAACCGGACAGGCCCTAGGTAAGACCCCCCTCTTATTCAAAGGACCATTGCTCCTAAAGTATTTGAAGTACATAGATGAAATTG
>LQRL01142709.1:15165-26950 GCA_001703475.1 Hydroides elegans
GTCGCCAACTGATGTGATCGTTCAACTGATGTGTTTTGATTATCGTTATATAGCTGCTATATCTATCTAAAGACGTTCGGTTGCAAACTTAATGCTCCATTTGGTGCCATCCTTACCGGTATTATCAAGAGCACCATCATTGATTTTATTAACGCTGTTTTTATTGTTCAGCAACACTTTGCATTAAATGAAAGAAACGGACACATTGAAGGCTATCGCCGAAAAATGTCTTGACAGATATCGAAGATATATACTTAGCACAACGATTTTTATTGACCTAAAAGCGAGGTAGAATATGAAAATGAAATGTATCAACTAAAACAATTATTTCCATCAATTAATCAATGTTATGTTAAATTTTCGTTTTGAAAGAACAACTGTTAATTGCTTACCTTACCTTTTAAAGATGAAAAGGGTAGTTTTAAAAAATGACACAATTTTGCCAACGATTAATTATGCTAAGTATAGGTATATCAATACAGTAAACGCGCTTTATAACGTTGCATCGTGCGGGCGTGCGGGCGTGCGCACGATTGGATTTTAGCGTGGACAAATTTCGATTTAAGCGTGGAGTGTTTTAAGCGTTCGGGCGTGCAGGCTTGCGAGCGTGCGGGCGTGGATAAACAAACATTATCATGCCGAATACGTATATTTTATTTGATATATAAATGTATCACATATGAAAAATGAATTCTTAATAATTAAACAATATTTTTCTAAACACCTAATTATTTGGCCGGCTCCATGAACCATTATCAATAAGACTGCTTTAGGTGTTTCTTTAGTTTTAAAACAATTTAATATGAGTTTTTACTTAGAGATGTTCAATTTCAATTCCTTTAGCATATTAAACTTATGATTGATAGACCGATTTAAATGTTTTACAGTGTTATTCAATATTTGTGTTGCTGCAATTATTAGGAGAATAGAACGCATTAACTATTTATTATTTACACAAAATAAATTATTCATTTACCAAAGTAATGTTAACATGAAACAATTTAGTGCACATATTTTATTACACGTATCATTTATTTCTTATAATTATAATAAGGGATAATTCAATGATCATATTTTCTTTAACGAATCGGTATACGTAAAAAATACTTCGATATTAGATAATAAAATTCTTAGATATCAATTTAATCTTGATATGAAAATTAGAATAGGTAGTAAAGGTATTGGTTTGGAAGCTGCTCAAGTGATAATCGAGGAATATAGCAGAATGATAAATGTTTTTTGCCTTGCATCTTTTATACACACACATAAGCGTGCGGGCGTGCATGCGTGCGGGCGTGCGGGCGTGGGAGCGTGTGGGCGTGCAGGCGTGCGAGCGTGCAGGCGTGCGAGCGTGCAGGCGTGCGAGAGTGCAGGCGTGCGAGCGTGGACTAAATTGAATTTAAGTTTGGAGTAATAAGCGTGCGGGCATGTAGTGTTAAGCGTACGGGCGTGGAGTTGCAAAGTTATAAAGTGCGTTTACTGTACGTAACAATAATTGACAGCAGAACAAAATTTGTTCTGCTGTTGCACAGTCGAACATTTAATGTTCAACCGTGCAATTGTGCTAACGTTTTAAAGAGAGAACTTCAATTTATGCTATATATGTATAGAGCAAATTTAGAAACCCATGGAACCGTACCTACTCTGTCAAACAATATTCTTTTGTATGTATTGGTTTAGAGTTACTAAAGTATGTACATTATATTGTTCATAGTGTATCTGTATCAGCATTTGCTAAAATATCATCATTCCAAATTGTGCAAAGTAGGTTTGCACTATAATGAATCGATCTACAAAAAAATATCTGGCTTTATTGCAAAAGATAAATAGTTTGTTGTTCATATTTATCTCGTCCCTCATACAACCCATACACTTCCAAATAACAATCTTTCACATTGTTGCCGTGTGTCGTATGTTCCACAGGGTTTTGTGATTGGATTCCTACTTTTCCCTCTTTATGCATCTAAAATTACATTGCTAAGTGTCATCAATTTTATCTTTAATTCTACCCCGAAAATAGCCAATGCTATAAAGCTTGTATACACAATCTAGTTAACGGTATTGTATGTTTGGGATTATATGCCCCATTGATGAGAGTAAAACTGAATCGATCATGACGTGCTCTCAAATTTCATAAACCTTTACATACGCAAAGAGGATCATATCAACACTCTTGCCCTTCGTGTTTTTGAGATCTTGGACGTTTTTGGCTCTCTTGGCACGTTTCGGTACCAACACATACATCAAACCAACACTGGACCTAATAATAATTAGGTAGATGAAACCCGTTTACAGGTTTGCCCTCTGTTACCAACTCCATTATTTCTGCTAATTCTGCAGATTTAGGACCCATTTCTGTTAACAAAAAAGGCTTTAAAACAGAAATCTATCACTTCAAAAGTTTAAAGAAATCAAAGCTCAACATTTCGCAAATATACAAGCAACATTTAGTGTCTCGTCTCTTCTCAAAAAGATAGCAATCAATTGACTGAGCAATTGGACCGTCAATTCCGCTCAATATGATATACATATGTCCCAAACCACAAACAATCCTGATTTATCCTAATAACCTGTAGTGTGATGTGTTGATGCAATCAAATGCGCACCCAATAAGTACTATCCTGAAGTCGGTGCTATCACACCTAGTATATTTTGCTTCGCGACGATTGTGTTTTGCGATGATTGTGTTTTGCGCTTGTTCTGAACGTATAGTTTTACAGTATTTTACAGTATATAATCTATTTTTATTCATATTAGTTAAACTCGATTCGATGAACCACTTCAATCATCCTTTTGGTGCTGATGTTGGTTCTGACATTCCCAACTGGATGACCGCAAACAAGCTGAAGCTCTTGATGGACAAAATTATGTTTTGCGACCCGATGTTGTCCGTGTACCGGGCATCTCACGTTAAAGCCGCATATCTCATCCATTGTCCGCAGTTACTACTGCTGCGCTAGATGGATTAAGGATGTGAGTCATCGTTTGACTGAGAATGCAGTAAAGCCATAAGTACACGTAATTGTGACGATGTATTATTGTAACAGTGTGTTGATATATATTCCAAAGCAACCAATCCATCGTCTGAAATGTGTTCTCAACCAATGCGCAAGGGTAGTTTGACAAGAAAGTGTCGTGGATAAACTCAAGAGTATCCATTGGCTACCAGTAGCGCAACGGATAATTGGCAATGTTGCATTGGTAACTCAAAGGACCCTGCAAGCGGCGGCCCCGCCTGTATCTCGGATATGCTATCGGCCTCCAAACAAGATAGAATGCTTATATCATCGGATGGTTATCTGCTCTGTGAAAATCACTACAAACAACGATATGGTCAGCAAACCTTTCAAAATGCCGCTTCTAAAAATTGGACACACTCCCACTAACAGTCAGACAAGAAAAGACACAACTCATCTTTCAAGCACGGCATTTGGATAGTCAATGTCATCTACCACTATTATCACAGTATGTAATCTTTTGAGTATAACATGTTGTAAATATGATTTATAATAAAAAAAAGTAAAATTTTTAATAATAAACAAATCTGGATCCGGAATTTTCCAAATTTAGGTCTGTGTCTAACCTAATGTTTATATCTTAGCTGAATACCAATAGTCGAATAAACGAATAAACTATACGAAGGGTATATAAAGGAAAGCATGCGGTCATTAATCAATACTTCAAAATGCCTCGACTGTCATTGGATCTGCGAAAGCTACGATTCACATGAGGTCTGCTAAAGACATTCGAATATTTCTTATTCAATCCTGCTTTTTATATGCTGTATCACAATATATTCCAAATCAGAGCAATAATGTCCTTTTTATATTTAGAACTCACTATGTGTATATGTGGCAGAAACCACTCGATTAATATGATATCAAACTCCAAATATAGTCTATGTGGTAAATAAAATGAATGAACCTTGTGTAAAGTATTCATTTCTACTTCATTTCAATAATATAGATTTGCTCAAAATGACACATTGGCTATTAATTTAATATTAGATAATATACATTCAATTTGAAACAAGTATTTAAACCTATTGGAAAAGTGACACTGTTTATGATCTAAAGAGAGTACACATAGACTTTAGAAAGGGGATCACTTTACTTTGCAGAATCCTAATGTAAATTGTATTAGTTGTCGACGGAAATGAGAATCTTGCGCAAGAACATGAATATTATAATCGTGAATATGTAATCGATGAAATACAAAACAAATTTTATACCAATAACCGAATAAACGAAAAGAATTGCTACGCATAAATGAATAACCAAATAAACAAGAAACGAATAAACGAAGAAAATCGATACGCATAAACGCAAATTTTGATACGTGCTATTTTGCTTACGATAGTTAATTTAGGAATGGGTTCAACAATATATTCTGCAAAAAAAACACATAGAGTCCATGTATTCAATGGATTATTGTTGTTATGTTCACCTATATATTTTGAGGCTTTTAATTTTAGTATTTATACCAGTAATAACCTAAGCTCTTTTAATTTGTTTGGTTTTAATCATACACTTGCATATAACGAGCTGGGACTTACATATATATTATTTTGCTATATGCAGAGCGCAAATAACATGTATATAATACACGCACTGCGTTAGTATAGCAAATAAATAGAACAAATGAATAATTGTCTCATTTATCAACAAATGGTCTAATTTTTAAAGGCATTTGCCATTCTTGCATCGTTTCGAGCATACGTAAACCACGTTAAATTCGGCTCTCATATAGTGTAAAATAGTTCACACTTAAAACTTTCTCAAAGAAAATCGGATAAAGAGTTTTATTCAATTTTAAACTATTTTCCAGTTCTTTCAGGTTCTGTGTCAAAAGACCCATAACATATACCTATCGCTGTTTAACACTACATAGCATTATCTTCCACTAATGTTTCAGATATTTTCTGTATAGGGCTATGAATAAAAATTTTATCAAGTCAAATGCTTTAGTTTATGCTTTCAACAACAAAATTAAAGTTTGCTCATAAGCTTCTATATACATGTGGACAGGTATACAAGTCGGCAAAATCATAATATACATTGAAATTTTAGAAATCATATAAACCTACTTGCTTATATCTATATACCAAATGCACACACAAACTTGCTTTTGTACTTGACAAGTTTCAATTGTTAACACTGTTGATAAGTTCCCATTCGACCGGTTTATTAACATACCTTTCCCTCTATATGTATGCAGTTCGGTGAACCACAGTCTGACGTATACTATACTTTAAAAATATACAAATACAAATATAATCTTCAATACCTTTGGTCCTAACTGTAATTTACCGTCGTACCTATATTTCTATCAATCTACTTATCTTCACCTGTCCTCCTTTTGCCATTAATGTGTTTCAATTGGTTGAACACTCTAGCATGACACTCATATTGATCATCATTTGACAATTTAGTTTTACGGAGATATTACAATTTTAAATGTACTTTTAAAAATAGATATTTTACATAGATGTATGCATATTTGCATGAATAAATAAGAGCCATTTTGCAATATAACCACATGTCCTTAAACCATATGTTTGCTCATGTATCGATATTATAACCACACTTTTTATAACGGAACAATATCTATATAGGTTCTATTGTCGTTAATGAATCATATTCAATCAATATGATCGATCGATCCGTGTTTTCCCTATTGGAATATATATTTGGTTAGATCATCCAAATATTTTACTAAAAGAATTTGCGAAACCAGATCGTTTATATAAAATTCATATATGTGATAATATCAACAATCCAGAATCTACAGGTATAATTACTACTCATTTTTTTCAATGTTCAGTTGTTCAATTATATTTCTTAGCATGTTTGATGCATTACATGTGGTATGATTTACAATATATATTCGTTATTCTGTTCACATCTAAGTTTGATTCAAAAGATTCCTAAAATAACAGAACGACGCAATTTGTATAGAATCTGGATAAAGCCGTTTTTTTTGGAAGTAGCTGGAGGAATATTGATACTAACAAAAGCTCGCCATTTTAAACAATATTTCTTCTTGTGTTACGGAAGTTTAAGCACGTCACGTCTTATGACGCTATACAAAGTTGATTAAAACATAAATATATTTTTAGCAATGAGCATTTTATGTAATAAGTAACTTTTTGCATTTATAACTTAGCTTACATGTATAAAAACGTTGACATGATTTATAATTATAAAATTTAATCACACTTTAGATGTAAATAAAATTTAAACATAATATAAGACGTATCAGTAATGCTGACATATATCATTCTTAATAAATCTTTATATATGTCACATCAATAACTAATACAACATAAAATGATGTCAGGACGTTTCGGTCCATTACCATTTCAGCCCAATTTTGAGACATTTTGGCCCAGGACGTTTCGACCCACTTTTTATTATTTCTTTTCACCATAAGCTTATTTTCATTTTTACTCGTATTCAATTGTTCATTAATTTTGGATTTTTTTGGCAAAAAAAACAAACAACTTTCAATTAAATACTTTAACAGTGAAGGGTATTTCGCTGAGATGTGTTTCGCTTCACAACAAGTACTTAGCATGAAATGCAATCGCAATGCCGAAAAAGTTTAGCATGGGCTTTTCTATGATCCCATTAACTATTAAAATGGATACTTTTCATCCGTATATTTATCTTGATTTATATTTTACCGTTTACCCTAATAATTGAACTATGTTTTGTGAATGTCTTATTCATAATAAATTAAACAACAACAAGTAGACCGAAAGCAAAGATGCGGCTTTTGACATTTACAGAAAGTGGGACACTCTAGTTGCATCAAAATAGTAAAGTGACAGAAGAATAAAACTGCATTAATTGACAAAGCTTCACATGAGACTTTTAGGTTACATTATTTTGCTTTTTCAAATATATATTTCATTGTTTTAAATAAAATATAATTAAATTGAACTTAATTAAATGATTATTTTATGAAAAGTTACATATAAGGTAAAAGAAGCAGAAATCTCTATCACTTATTTACAGAAGCTTATTTTGCCACTGAGTTTGACTCAAAAACATTAAAATGTTCTACTTCTTAAACCGATTGTTATTAAGTGGCCGATATTATTACTTTACTTATTTGCAGAATGGGCGCATCTAACAGCAGTTCGTCCAACAGTAGCTCATCCAACAGCAGCTCGTCAAATAGCAGCTCGTCTAACAGCAGCTCGTCCAACAGTAGCTCATCCAACAGCAGCTCGTCCAATAGCAGCTCGTCTAACAGCAGCTCGTCCAACAGTAGCTCGTCCAACAGTAGCTCGTCCAACAGCAGCTCGTCAAACAGCAGCTCGTCCAATAGCAGCTCGTCTAACAGTAGCTCGTCCAATAGCAGCTCGTCCAATAGCAGTTCGTCCAATAGCAGCTCGTCCAATAGCAGCTCTTCTAACAGTAGCTCGTCCAATAGCGGCTCGTGCAATAGAAGCATGTCCAACAGTAGCATGTCATCTCGAACAATGACATGCTCTCGAAATGATTCACGTACTAAACTATCGGATAAAAATGCCTCACGGCCTGTTCTTGTGCCAGGAAACTATCAATATATCTCAAACATGAACCAGTAAGTTGACTTATGACATTAAATATTATCTTTATTTCTTAGTAAAATGATAGCCAACAATGTTTATTTGTTATCAATTGATACATTTACATTTATATTCTATGATAAAGCAATGAACAGCACATTACAATCATACGACCATATATTTCAGATTATGTGACGGCGATCACATAGCCGTCTACAGGAGGCCTTTTTGGGGGAGCCCGATAGGCTATTATCACCATGGCATATACATTGGCGGCGGTTGGGTCATTGACTTTACCGATGGTGGTGTGGAAAAAAAGGAATATGCAATATTTATGGATGGATGTAGAGTGTATCGAGTAAAATACAACGGAAGGGGCAACGACCACAAAGCAATAAATAAAGCTAAAAAGTATCATGAAAAAGATAACTTTGGGACATATGACATGGTCAAAAATAATTGTGAGCATTTTGCAACACACATAAAAACGGGAATAGCGTCTTCTTCTCAAGCTGTTCGAGCAAAATTTGCAACTTTTGGTTTTGCATCGCTTCGATAGAAAGTATATCTGAATAATATATGATGTTAATCTAAACCCTTACAAATAGCAAATACTCTTATTAATGTTTATTTTACATAATCTATAGATTGTTAAGTATACAGATCGTATTGAAACTACTGAAACAAACACATAACTAAGACCTATGTTTTTTGCCATCTGTGTTTATTTTAGATTCAATTGTTTCATCCGTTGAATCCGTGTTACAAAAGTTAAATTGGATACAGTGAATGGGTATAAATATCCGAGAGCTAACGCATTGTAACATTCCTAGTTAGCAGCACGTGAATAAGGATACCGTCTAAATACCTTTTATCTAATATCGATGCATTATGAATTCGTAAAGTATTTTCTAATACTAAAATTTGGCAAATTTCCGTTTCTTGTGCTTATGCTGTAAATATGTTCCATATGCTTGTGAATTTTCTAATTTATTGAACAAGAGAAGCAGTTAATAAGCTTGCTCTTATCTATTGAAAATAAAGTAATAGAAACGTCAATTCCTAAACATAGGATGGGCTGTCATAATCAACATCGTTGTTATTGCGAGGCAATGGATATGTTTGAATTAGAATGTTTAGTGTCACTCCTTTTGCGACTTTGTATTTGCCTTTGAAAACTTGAGCTAATCTTCTTAGATTTATACAGTTTTCAAAATAACCATGATGACATAATATATTACATAAAAATAGTTACCATGACGTTTTGTGCTTAGACGCAAATACAGTGACACCATAATTCAAACTATGTGTGAATGTATATTTATGGTATATGTAAATCATGGCCCTTGTTTAGCCTTTGTAAAAATGGTATTTTTAACCATAGATAATCCAGCTATCTGTTAATATAAGATATGCCTCACTCCTTTCCTTCACTAACACGAGGGTTTTTCGCATTACAGCAGCTCATTGAACATTTCAATTCATTGGACATACCTAAATAATAATGCTATGTCAACATGCTATTTAAGCGATATCATTTTTTTTTCAAAACTATTAAAATCGAATATACAAAACCAATATGCTGTTCTAAGCACGACAAATACTCGACAAATACCACGTAAAATGGAAAAATATTTCTATCAATCGTCTTATAATATAATATGTTCGTAAAATATCACCTATTGATTAACCGTCGCTCTAACTTTTCTAACTGTTTCAAAATCATCAAAAAGGTATCGGTGACCAGAATTGCATACAATATTAAGCTTATGAAACCAATGAACTCGAAAAGCGTTGGCTCGCTTTCTCATGTATTCACATGTTTCGTAATCAACATTAGAGGTCGAATTCTAGGTTGCTCAAAACAAACTGAAATTAAACTGGTCTAAATTAGAGTACATAATTTTCAAAACGCAAAACATATATCCAATGTTCACAAAACATCTATCAGTGTTTGAAGCAAGGATATTATGGCAAAAAAAAGAATGTACACATCCTAGGATCCTTGTTTGACACTAAGCTTTAAATGACTCAATGTGTTAGTGACATAGCTAAGATTAAGCACATTCATATCAGACGGCTAAATAAATCAGCAAGTATCTTACATCCTTGGTGGCAGAAATAGTGATTCATATTAGTAAATGACCGAAACTAAGCTCAATCGTCTACAACGTCTTCAAAATTAGAATTTGAAGTTTGGCAGTAATCGAGCATTGAGCATGTGTGCCCTAAACTACGGAATCAACTTCCAGTCACTCTGTGACACTATGAAAACATATACATTTGCAGTGTAAAATGTTTACAATGTTTTTATAGTCATATTTTAGTTTTTAAAATTACATACTTTAAATGTGTTCATTTGTTTTCTACATGTATGATATAATGTTATTTTTATATTATGTCCTAACAGTCGTACACGGTGTTCCACTATATTAGAGCACCGTGAACTTGTTTTGGTTAAATGCCATATGAATGCGGTCATTTTTTAAATAAATAAACAAAACTAGTATGGCTTATTATATTGCTCTTTATGAGTAGTCTCATCCTTAATTATGAGTATTTTCAAACTCACGTTTTGTTCCTTAATCAATAAAACGCGTATTTGCATTAATTGAAGTAATGGACTAATTTCATTGTTTTAATCTAATGCTCATATAGATGCCTTGATCTCTATATAAATAACCCTAGAACTTTATATATATGACCCAGTTTGTTGTTTGATAATTCATATGATATTGAAAATTAATTTGACAATATAATAAGAAAGTGCTTTAGAATTTAATAAGCATGATAAGTAATTATATAAATGATATAGTTGTTTTGTCGAATCTTATAGTAATATGGTTATACTATCTGCACTATCGATATTCCAAAATTTAAAAGAGGTACTTGACACTGTGAGTAGACTATTGATATATCCCATATTCTTTTTAGAAAAAAAGTTGTTCCAACCGGTTAGGGTTAGAATGGTTTTTTCGGTTAATCCATTCTTTTTATAGCAACTTTTTTGGTTAACAACCGGATTACTCTTTATTCATACAGGGGTTATTTTTACGATCAGTTAAATACAGTTCTAACCGGTTAGAGCTGCTTCTAAAAAGAAAACGGGTATGAGTCACAGTGCCTAAACTAATTTTGCGATTGCTGCGTATGCTAACCAATACATAGATAGATAGACGCCAGTCATTTCAAAGTCTCCACCCAATTAATAAGTTTAATCGATTGGGTAATCAATCGAAACGAAAGAGCGACTTAAAATAAGATGGAGCATATAGTCTTCTTGACTAGAGTTCATATTTAAAACTTAATTATTTAAATCAAATAATTATGATTATTCTAAACACATATGCTCTACGTGAACTGTAAAGGGTTAAACATTATATGAATTTTACAGTGTGATTTTGTTTTAAACGTACAGGAAAAAGTTGCACGCGAAGGAATGTGTCATTGTCCATAAAAGCGGAGTAATCACAAAACATATATATATGTAGAAACAAATGCAGATAATAATAATTTTGCGCAAATGTTTTTCGAAATCCAAAACAATTGCTGTGTCAGATTCCGAGAAAGTTTGGTTTCAGTCGGCGAAGTAAACAAAAAATATTTTTCAGCTCCAAAATCCTTCAATATCTGCATAAGTACGATAGATCAAATGATTATACCTTAGTTATTCCCTGCTTATACATCTCATTGAATATTGCCTGTCATTAATTCTACTTTAGATAACTACGTTTGATTTGTTTTATCCTGAGATAGTTCAGGGGAACCTCGGATAATAGGTGGATTTCTTAAATTAAGGTCTTGGCTTAGGTTCAATCCGGCTACTTTTTATCTGTTTGACTTTTAACCTGAAAGATAGCTCATTTATAGCCATTTGTTTTATCTTGAGAAAAAGCGGGCGATAATTCAATGTATGTTCAACCTACAAATGAACGCAACGGGTAGCATATCTAATTCAAACAATGTAAGAGGTAAAAGAAAGCGTAAGTTTGACCACAAACCTTGGTATAACATGGACTGTGAAAATAAGAGGCGTGAGTTCCACAGACTCAAAAACAGGTACAAAAGTAAATCAGCTGGTGTATCGTACGAGGATGTCAATAAGCTAAGTAAAGAATACAGGAACTCCCTTAATCGAAATTATAAAAGGTACTATAGATTGTTAAATAATAAATTGAAAGTGTTAAAAAGCAATAATGCAAAAGAATATTGGGAAATTCTTAAAGA
>LQRL01142719.1:8452-21623 GCA_001703475.1 Hydroides elegans
AGTGTTTTCCTCTTAATGAAAATAACTTAATAACAATTATTTCAATGTTTCCCATCGAAATATTAAGCGGGGTATATCAATATCATGATTTTAGGATATTGAATAGATAATAATTTATGAAAAAAAATGTCAACCCAAAGTTCCTTGAAATGCTCCTACGCATGCCCCCCCCTGGTGTCATAGAACAAGCTAAATATGATGTCAATTCAGTCATCTACAGGTCACTTTTGATATAATGTTTTTAATATAGCAGATAAAAGTTGTCAGAAATATCGAAGTCTATCAAGTTCAGGACAATGACTCAATCGTCATAAAAGCACAAGCCGTAATAAGAATACAATACAAAGGCTTTGGTCGAAGTTTTAAAGCTTTATCATCAAAGTCGGAGGTGCATATTTTTTTATTACCCGTCATGAGGACAGCATAAAGAGGCTTCTTTGAAGATTTGAAAGCTTTGTGGTAGAAATTGTAGGATATAATTATCGTAATCAAACTTTTTAGCTAGGTTAATGACAAAATTATGAAAAAATCATTGAGGTCAACAATGGCGACCACAGAGATATAAACTGCATTGTACTAATAACAAAATCTTGCAGGCTAAGTTGGTATATGAAAAATGCTTTCGCAAAAATCCCGATTTTTTTTTTTACAAAACCTCTCTGTATAGATTAGAGAGTTTGGGCAACTTAGGGAATTCCGCCTGAATGACGTCAAAATGACGTAAACAAACCAGTAACAAGCAATGTGATTGGTTATATTTGGGGAATCCAGGCTACTAGCGCAACAAATTTTATATTTGCACAAACTCTCTAATAAACAACCCAAATGTTTGGCATGGAATATTGATGATTTTTTTTTGTATATTGTATGACTGAGAATGACATTTACTAAACAACTGATTCGCTTATTCGATTTAATTAAAACCTAAAATATAATTTACGATTTCTAATGACCGACAAGAAATATATATATATTCATTGGATCTGGCCATTTTGCCTGCTAGACAAGCTTGTCACAAGGACAGATATTTGACGGAGTAAAATGCGGGCAAAGAGAACCCTTAAACAAAACTTACAAAAAGTTTTCGTCCGAAATTGCCAAAGGTACATCTACAGACCAATGGTGTCAATCTGAACCAAAAAAGAGTCTTAAGTCCACCCTTTCTCAGGATATTCACTGAACAGTCAAAATCGATCCTGCATTACCCAAACGTTATTCGACAATACTAATAACCATAGCCTCATTTTGAGCTAGGCATTAACACTGCTACCTGCCTCCCAAATATCGCCTAAACTGCAAAGAAATATTATCTTTCATTTAATCGAATTCACGCAAAACTGTTTAAATACACATATGATCTAGAGCCGCATTTTGAGTCGGATTCGGGTCTTTATGCCTTCGAGGCATGGAGTTTACAAAACATAACGGACAGACAGACTACACCCAAATGCAATATGCAGCAAGCTGGAGTCGGAGGTCTTTATATGCCACCAACTATCAGAATTTCAACTTTACAAAAATCTGTCCCTTTCTTTGATTCTAAAATATTTTTTTTTTCATAAAATCTTCCCGCCGTACAAATCCATCTTCACTTTTATTACCTCTATACAAACATTTTAATCTGTTTTCAATCAAATGGTTGCATAACAAAATGTATTCAATGCTGTTTGACGATAACATCTGCTTTGAATCCATCCTCGACCTCTTTTTGCAGCAAAACCACATTACCATTTGAAAGGGAAAATTACTGTAGAGGTCTAGTTAGAAATTTCGCCAAGGCAGAGCTATGTATTTCAGGTTGAATAAAGCATTTTGGGTAGAAAATCAAATTGAAAATATGCTATATTTGGAGTTTGTATATCTCTATTATTCATCTTTTCTATTATATGTGCTTTAAAATATAGCTAAACATAGTTGCTGAGAAAATTTGATTTTTATTGAAAACATTTGCGGAATTTCGTTTTCGAAATTTCTCCACCCCAGCATTTTTAGGTTTCTGAAGTATTGAAAATATATTTGATCTTATGTTAAACATGGTAATTAATATTTGAGTAAATTTGAAGCACCTTGTAATTTGTTGGCATGATTCTGATCTGGGTTTACTTTGTTTTGACAGGGGGTCCTAAGAGATTGTGTGTACCATACCATTTTGATCTGTTTGCTGACAAATATGACATTTTGATAAATATTATATGTATTTATTGTTTGAATCACCTTAAATACACTTGATTACAGTGCTGTAGTACATAAAATCTATATATTTACTATTTTGTTAGCGCAAACGCTTTAATGCCTAAGGCTAAATGCATTACAAAATGTTTTACAACATATTTGTCTAAGTACCCGCATTTATTGAGGTATAATCTAATAAGAGCTCCAAGTGCATATACTTCTCTCATGAGACAGCACTGTATTGAAGGTTTTCAGGTGCATTTCCTTCAAAAAGTACATACGACACTCACTTGTCGCAAAATTGCCAAGTACCTAATACATATTACTGGGTAGAGTAAAAAAAGAGGTAGAGCGTATGTGTATAAAGCAAACGCTTATACTAATATTCATATAGAGTCTACACCATAATACCTTAACATGCTTATTTTTTAGAGTTTATGTGATCACATTGTGTAAAAATAATGGGTGGCGAAATTTCGAAAAGGATACATCGTCATTTAGGTGTGCTTACATCAATATGTAACGTTTAATTATCAATATAACACAATAATAATTAGTATATCTATTTAATATAGATTTAGATATATAACGAATATCAAATGAATCAAACAATTGACTCATTCGTGAGATATTATGCTCCTCTTGCAAATATCATTGGTGCAGACTGACGATATTACTACTACCTCCTTAGCGCCGAGCATTTGAAACTTTCGAGCTAGCTCTCGTACCCCACTGCTCTATTTCTGTGACCCTCTTTGCAATTTGCTTGAGTGGTGCCTCACCCTTTCTTACAAAAACTTTCAACAGGTGTAAGAAATTCTCAAAAGAGAATGCAGAAATGCCATTCAAAGAACAGTTTCACATCTTCTGACAAATGAGACACACTATGGACGGTGTATACCGTGTTAATGTCGGAGCATATTTGGTTCCACAATGCATGGTCTGATTAAATCTTTCGCTAATTGCATTTTATGAATTATCTTTTCTTTATCCGTTTCAAACAAAATGGATACTGCAATACTTAGGGAGGGAAAACGCACCTGTCGTGAAAAAGACCCTCTAAAGCCACAATTACAGCATATAAAATAAATTGCCTTATTTCAGTTGCTTCAATCTCTCTTAACAAAGTAATGATCGCGGGCTTCGTGCCAATTCTGAAGGAATATCTTTAGGGTAAGATACTTAATTGTCAGACAAACATGTTTTGGTGCATGCGATAAAATCGATTTGAGAGGCCCTTTAATGAGATAATTAAGAATTCGCTTTGCAACGCCTAAACAAACCATGTGCATATAATAAAGCACAAAATGTGAAACCATCAGAACGTGTGAATCCGACAAGGGAGAAGGACCATTTTGATCTATATTCTATGTTTATCAAAACCCTCGTCACGTCGCATGAACTTTCTGAAGTGTCATTAACTATTCCACTTTGACCCTTTAATGTCGCACCTTTCACAAGCATAATATGCAGTATGACTTTTGGTGTTTTTGCTGGTGCATCGCAAATAAATGCGCGAATACTTACTTTAATCTTATTGTCTTGAACTTCAATTCCATTACTTGTTTAAAAGTTTAATTCCGGTACAAATTCTTCCAGGAACTCATTTAGATTGTTTGGCAATACCAATTGTTCAGGAATATAAATATGCAACAAAAGGATCAAACCTGCCATTGCTACAAATACTTGGCCATATTTGTGTGAAACTACGTTTAAATAATGGGATGCCATCTATATTAAATGTCACTTTAATTTCATTATCGGGCATCAAATCATTACTGAGGCAAATTTTCAAAATACCCTGTTCTAATCCAAAATTGATGAAATCACCCCCACACAGCGGTTCGGTATTAAATTTTACTTGGGTTCTTAGTAGAGCCCATCTTTTGGTAATTCATGACCTTCATTTATTAAGATACCTAGCAAATATTTTCACTCATCTC
Source organism: Hydroides elegans (assembly GCA_001703475.1). Taxonomy (NCBI): domain Eukaryota; kingdom Metazoa; phylum Annelida; class Polychaeta; order Sabellida; family Serpulidae; genus Hydroides; species Hydroides elegans. The sequence goes on from LQRL01142719.1 coordinate 12,568, forward strand.
TGGTTAATTATTCTATGTTTCACAGCACATGTGGCTTTTTGACACATTAAACCGTTTCTTTCATTGTCGGAGACATCCGATGCGTTACTGCTATTGTCCAGCAAAGACCCTACACCAGAATCGCTTTTAAAATGGTCAGTTTCACCAGCACCTAAATGCGGGGTTCCCATATATATATCATCATTGCGTTGATGTGTTAGGAGAGTATTTGTAGAGCTACTTCCGTCAATTTTCGTTTCACCGACACGTTCTCTGCATTTATAAGCCCCTGCATCGCCGATTGCTCACTGTCGGAGACAGCAGCTCGAACTTCCGAATTTAGCTTTCGCCATTTCTTTAGGTACTGCGATATCCGGAAAAAATACATCACATGTTAATTAATAAGCGTTTAATGATATATATTTAAAATTTCGGCTGCACCCTAACATGCTATTATTAAACCATTTTCAACTATTCAAAAGGCAAAATTTTGATTTGGGAGTTTCCTTTTGAGTCTAAACCAAAGAATATGAGCTGTTTATAAAACACAAATAAAATGAGTGCATCGAAAACAAAGTGTTTTTTATCTCTTCGAAGTATACCCTAAAAAGGCGAAACGAAGGTTTGGTCAAAACTGGAGTTGCACATTTCCATATAATGGATCCAAATAGACTTCAGATAGAGTTCATGAAAACCCCAAGACAATTACTCAAAACATAAGTAACAAGAACTGTGTCTATTTGAGCACGAATGGCCCGATTCTTCTGAATCAGTGCCGCTGATCTAATAACAAATTATACATATTTATATTGACTTCAAATGTGCGTTGCAAAATGTTCAATTCATTCAACAAAAAAACAACACTTTTAAAAACTGTTATCATTCAACACTTCAGTATTAAAGTATTATATCGATATATTGCCATGATAGTGAATTCTTATTTTGTACATGCGAGAATGGACATTTAAATTCAAAAGACACATAAACAGGTACAGAGTTTCAATTTGGGCACAACATTGAATCTCTCGGCTTCTCCGTTCCCGGGATATCACATGAACAGTAAACTTTTTGGCATGCCCAGGCATGTTTTTGTGCTTCAGTTCCAGCCTTACATCGAACCCTTAATAATCGAGCAAAAATGACTTCTTTTGCATGTACCAGACAGGAAACTGGTTTGATTAAGTCAAAATATCAATGAGCACATCTTTAGGTCGGGCGTTCTATTTTTGCGCCCAAAAGAGTTTATAAGACTATTTATTTCATCATAATACGAATTAAAATATAAATAACGGAATTAAAGTTAATATAAGGGTAATAAGGGTAATGTTTTGATAGAAGTTTTAAAGCTCTATCATCAAAAGGGAAGGTGTATAACTTTTATTACCCTAGAGTAAATCTCCCGCACAACCAACCTTCTGTCGCATATAATACTACAGGACTTTGCCTACTCCCTCACAAATAGCGGGCGGCCCGCTTGGCCCTTGAGAAAAGGTGGGATTCCGCAAAACAGTGGCGGCGAATATCAGATTTTAAAATCCATTTAATTTTTTTTGTAGACACTTATTGTATAATATTTATTCCATAAACATATATCAAATACGCCTAGGTAATGCATCTTTTTACTTTATTTCAAAGTTGGCTTTAAAACGAAACAAGATCTGGTCGTCTGTATATTATGCGCCAGCGACCTGTCCTATGGAAAGCAAAGGTATGGTGTCACGCGAAATCGGATAAATAGACCTCGTTACTATACAAAAGACCATATTTGGCGAACATGGCAAAGTGCACTATGGCGTCCATAATAACTCGATCGTCATTAAAAGCACAATCCGTAATGAAAATACCATATTAAAGCTTTTGGTAATTTTGAGATCTCTACCGTTGGAACTTAGGTAGGAGATAGAGTTTGATACCCAAGTTTGTTACTATATGGAATATCAAAATAGGCATAAGTGGCAAAATCAACCGTGGCGATCAAAATATTCTATTGCCATTAAAGGTACAAACCGTAATGAGAACACCATAAAGAGGCTTCGTTGATGATTTGAAAGCATAATGGTATAAATTGTAGGAGATAGCTATCGTAGTTAAGCATTATAGCTACGTAAATGGCAAAATTATTTTTTAAAAAAATAGTAAGGTCCACCATGTCGTCCACAATAACTCGATCGTCGCCATGAAAAGTCAACGCCGTAATGATGTTACTATGATAGTGATCTGTTTTAAGTTGTGAAGCTTTACTTTTAACACTTTTGATATAATGTTGTTTATTATATAGCAGATAAAATGTGTCAGAAATATCGAAGTTTATCATGATCAGGACAATGACTCAATCGTCACAAAAACACAAGCCGTAATGAGAATACCAAACAAAAGCTTTGGTTGAAGTTTTAAAGCGTTATCATCACAGTCGGAGGTGCATATTTTTTATTACACGAAACTGAAACCCTACAGGAGCAACTTTTCTGCTTACGGCAGGAATTGGTCGTGTAAAGAATACACGCCATCGACCTGTCTTATCGAAGCAAACGGTATGCGGTCATGTGGAATTGGCTAAATATACTTCTTTACTATATACGAGTCTATATTTTGCGAAAATGGCAAAGTCCACCATGGCGTTCACAATAATTGAATTGTCATATAGCACGCACAGTCCATATTAGAAGACACCATATCAAAGCTTTTGTTAAAGCTTGTAATTATCTGTTAAAACAGCGACAGATATTTTGATGCTATAGTTTTTTACTATATGGCATAACGATTTGGGTAAAATGGTCTACTTTGGCGATCATAATGGTTTGTGGCATAAACAGTTCAAGCCGCCACGAGGACAGCATAAAGAGGCTTATTTGAATATTTGAAAGCTTTGGGTGTGTTTACACGGAGCAAACCAATCATCAAACCAAACTTTAAACCACTTTAGGTCGTGACGGCAATCAACAATAATTTATCCATATTATATAGCATGATACGATTTAAGATAATACTATGGTAAGACAAAATATCAGTAAATCATTCTTAAATAAATTCATATTTAGTATATATTATGAGGCAATAAAATGTGATTATCATTAGTACGGTAGTCATTGGTAGTAATCATTGAATCACACACAGTTAATTGTTACGTAATAAACATATTACTTAATTAAAAACGTAAATTGCAGTCATGACCTTAAGTGGTTTAACGTTTGGTTTGACGGTTGGTTTGTTTCGTGTAGACACACCCTTTATGATAGAAATTGTAGGATATAATCATTGTAATTAAACATTTTAGCTAGGTTAATGGCAAAAATATGAAAAAAAAAACAATGGTGACCACAGAGATATAAACAGCATTGTATTAATAACAAAATCTTGCAGGCTAAGATGGTATCTAGAACTGGCACAACCTCTCTTTATAGAATAAACAGCACAGATGTTTGGCATGTTATAATGAGGCTTTTTTTGTATCTTGTATGACTGAGAACGAAATTTACTAAACGAATGATTCGCTTATTCGATTGAATTAAAAGTGAACATATAATTTACGATTTTTAATAACCGACAAGAAATATATATATATTCAATGGATCTGGCCATTTTGCCTGCTAGCCAAGCATGCCACAAGGACATATATTTGACGGAGTAAAATGCGGGCAAAGGGAACCCGGAAACTAAATTTACAAAAAGTTTTCACGACTAATTCACACTTCCTGGTTTTGTGTTTACGTTTCGGCACTTTTTAACTTTAGACAAATTTTTGCGTTTTGCTAGACTAACAGCGTCACAACAAGTTAAACTTTTAGACGAGCAATCATATCTAGGAGTAATTATTCATTAGCCAAAATGGCTCCCCCACCCAAAAAGGGAAAAGGTCCCAAAGGGAAGAAAAAGAAAACACCCAAATCGCAAGTCAGCTGTGTAATAAAGTATCTAGTTTTTGGCTTTAATGTTTTCTTTTGGGTAAGTCATGATCATAATTCATCGTTTAATAGTTGAACATTAACTTTACCAAACATCATATATTGATGTTTAGGCCCGACCGGGATATCAGGCCCTTTAGACATGTGTCTGTCCGTCCGTCATTTTATGTTCGTACTTGTACCCTACAGTTATGGCATATAGCATATAGCACTGTCCGTCCGCCTGTCATCACGTTCTTTTACAGGCTAGACCTTTTGAACGGAAGGTTGCAGACACTACGGTTATATGTTCAAATGATAGGGTGATTTGTGTAGCGGTGCCTTTTTAATGGGGTTATCAAGTGGCGAAATTAGTAAAAAAAAATTGTCAGGATATCACTTTTTCGAAACATTAGCTTGTGCGGGCTAGAAGTCGTGAATGAATAACTGCATCGATATGATGATATGCTATAAGGACAGCTTTTGGTATCTCGCTATCTAAAAAGTGGAGAAGTAAAGAAAATTCTCTTTGGAGAGGGATGTGTATGGTATGATATTCTTCTGGCCAAAAACAGATACTTTCAAAAACTCGTTTTTACCCCGATCGGATCTATACGCCTCTGGAACATGATACCTCCCGAACTACATCTTCATCCACATCTATCCGTTTACTTGGCAAAACCGTGAGGCATCGCGCCGAGTGTTATTCATGAGACAAACAAGTTTCAATCAATCTGTCAAACTGTTGTGTATGGTCTTTTCTCACCATCAACAGTCCTCTCCCTCCAATCATCCAATGTGTTTTTAGTCTGCATGTGCACTTTTGTTTATTTTAAAACCAATTAGGAGTAAATATATACAGAACCACACAGGTACACATATCCTAATCTTGTACATGTATCAATACCATGGATCATTCATGGAAATATACATTTGAGCTAAACAACCTAACCTTTAAAGTGGTGTTTTGGAATATAAAGTTTCGATATTTGAAAGGACGCTTTGTTATTCCACGAAGCATCCTCCAGATGCTTTATAGCTGTGATGCAGTGGTAACATAGGCTTTGTAAAAACAGTCAGCGAATCAAGTCTTGAGCAGGGGTAACCAATGCTACCGTCATTTAAGCTTTTTTTTTCATATTATTATCCAAAGTCGACAAAATAATTCCAATAAAAAAAGGGTAAACCATCAAGTTATATTATGTTATATTATTAGTTATGTTAATCAAAATACGTTCAGATTGTGGATATGCAACATCCATTACTGTTCATTGTATTTTTAACCCAGATTTCTGAAACGAAATCTGGGTTTGTGCAATCGGTCGGCATCGTCCGCCGTTAGTTAGTTCATTAGTTCTTAAGTAAACTTTTCTATGAAATCTATCTACTTCCACAGTTTTGATTGGAGAGCAATCAAACTTTAACCAAAGCTTCTTTATTGTATCCTCATACCGGCTACTGCTTTACTAGATGATTGACCAACGTTGGTCGCCATTTTGGACTTCCACCGTTTTCGCCAATTTGGTAGATGACCATTTCTAAACTAAAATTCTTTGATTTGATATAATGGCCGGGTCATAATATACTCATAGATATTGTTTACAAGTATGTTCATTCATATCGCATATGGGCCTGAATCCCAGCTTGTAAAACCTATTCCTTATAATCATGTTATGATGATGAAAAAAATCTAATAATTGTTATATATATGCAGATGTTGGACCATTCCTAAGATATTTTCTATAAAACTTGGAGGAAGTCGATATTTTCTAAGATCCTGGAAATGTTCCTTAATGTGCACCAATTTAGAGGAATACATAGACATTGCATATATATGCTCCTCGCCGAAACAATATTCAAGACAATGCAGCTTTGAAACTTGATCAAGAATGTCATTGTATAAATATTCAGAATGAAATAAAGTTGTATGTGGGGTCTTATAACCGACATTGTTAGATTTATACATGAATATTGTAAAAAAAAATCATAAAAAATAATTCATCAAAGTACGATTTTAACTTAACCTCCCGATTTTCGAATAAGAACTCGATAGCTGTAAAGAAAATCATTAAGTATTTTAGGGCCTCAGTTGAACTTAAACATGATTTAGAACTTAAGAAGGATACTTTTGTTTGGGTGCACACCTGTATATTAACAGAGACCTGTTTATATCGATCCAGAAGTCCTTATGAAAATATCATTGAACATAATTGCGGGTTTGGCCAAGCGAGGGTTAATACCTTGTTGATACATATGCGGATTCTTTGTTCTGTGCTACTAAACTGACATTGGATTCGGTCCAAAAACAGCGTTACATTAAACGGTAATATATTTAAGGCAAAGCAATGATTACATGTACAATCTATTGCGCATGTTAATTATTTACACACTTCAATGAATTATGATTTCATGAAATGCTGAGTTTTTGACTGATTAAATAAAGCATATACCCTCTCAATATCTGTGTTGGGCGTTTTGCCTCGTGAACACCCCAAGTCAATACCCGATCCAAAGTTTCAAAAACGTGAGGCTCTGGATCCTTTATTTTTAAGGGGATGGGTGTCCAAGAATATATTTTAATAGAAATAATAAGAAATATCATCACTATTTTAAACTCCTCTTTTTATACGACCCTCATTACCAAATGGTAATGAGGGTCGTATACAAAATTTGGTCGGCGGTCACTTTCTTGGCACTGGTATCGGCACATGGACCAACTAATCTTTCTTCCTCCTACCGCTTGCCTAAACACTCCCTCCCTTATCTTTATCTGTTTCCTTACATCGTTCTCCCTTATCGCTAGGGGTGTGGTCCGGTACACTTTATGTCGGACCGGGGTTGGCCAGAACCCCTCACCACCGTCCTGTTCTCTCATTTGGGCTATTCCCCTTTAGTGGTTCTTCATGTCAATTAAATGATCTTCCATATTTATTTCTAGTTGGTTGGGGGCCTCATATTGGGCGCCGGCATCTGGGCCTTGAACCAAAAGAACATATTCGAGAACTTCTGTAACATCACCAACCTCTCCGACCCTGTCCACTATAAATCATCTCTCACATGTTTATCTCTTTCCACAGTTGGTGGGTGGCCTTATATTGGGCGCCGGCATTTGGGCGTGGACCCAAAAGAGCACGTTCGAGAACTTCTCCAAGATCACGGGCACCAACCTCTTTGATCCCGTTCTTTTTGTGATCGTCATCGGAGCTGTGATTTTCGTTGTCGGCTTCTTTGGCTGCATTGGAGCGCTGAGGGAGAACACCAAACTGCTCATGCTGGTAAGCCAAATAATCAATGAAACATTAACGCGATTATAAATGTAATAGAAACACAATTATATACATGTTGAAGATAGAAATGTTGGCAACATTTAATAAGATGAGAAGTAATAAGAAAGATGACTAGTGTTGATAATAAAACTGAATAACAATCCAAACATTTTAATATAAATGCGCTTTTTATACTTCACAAGTTAAATAACCACATCGAAACTAATTTGATGTTATTTAAAGAAACTTATTTAACTCAAAATGTTAATGTTCTTTTACATGAAATGTGTTTCTTCCATTGTCAAAATGTTTGAATCGCAAGAGTCATGTACACTGTAATTATCCATAAATTTCTCGGGTTGCAGCGACGGCTATTCGACCTCAACACCAATAGGAATGATATTAATTATCTACACTAATGTGTTCTGCTCTGTTTTGTTTTCTAGTATATAGGTTTAATATTTCTCTATTTGCTGATCCAAGTCGCTCTGATGGGTCTATTTTTTGGCGGGAAAGATTGGGTAGGATATACGCGCGACAAATACAATGGGAGACGGGAAATTTATTCGTTATATTATGCATGCTATTTCACTTACAATTTTACATGTTTATTAGTTTTAGGGTTTTATTATTTATTCCCATGTTATCCATTTTAATCGTTTAAATGTATTCTAACATTGGCAGTAGAAATTCAGAGATATATAGTCTTCATGAATTTCAACATAGTTTAGAGTTAAACTTATGGTTGTGAGCGATGTACAAGTTCCTTAGGATTAGTGTAGTTCAACTGTATTTTTAGTTTTTAATTCGTTACATGAAATGAGATTGGCTTCCACGTACACTCTAGTTATTGATATTTAAAAACCCTAGCTCTGATCATTTTGTTAGAGTAGACTACATAATATACTGATGTTAATATATTATTGAAGCATGAGAAATATTTTATAATGAAATATGCATATCAACATACAGAGCAAAGAGTGTGAATTCATCTGGTACAGCGCTGTAGTATGCCGTACTGATTGTCGCCATGAAATCTATTTCAACATAAATGCCGGTATTTTCGATATATATGTATGAAAATGAGTCTCACTTCTTCATTCTATTTCACAATCTCCCAGTACATGATTCTCGTCGGAAGCTGTTTGCTCATTCTAATCGTTATCACCTCGCTAGGCCTAGCCAGCCGATCCTGGGTATATTTCATTAGGAGAACGAAGTATTCATATTGTTGTTGTATTAAAGGGGGATTTATATGCCTTTTCTTTGCGTTCGTGGCGGGTTTGATTCGCTATTGTATTCATTATGAGTGAGTCCGCTCTTTGTTTCTTTTAAGTTTATACATGTCTAATATAAATGTAAAACAGTTGTACGTGTGAAATGATAATTGAAAACCACCACTTAAACATAAGATTAAAAGGCATATAAATCCCACAGTGGTAGACGTCGCATTTTGAAGAATAGGCTAGCCGCTACAGGATAGAACTCGGGCTGTTGAATATCCATAGCGCTTCGCTAGCTTGTAAAATGTTTTTGTATAGAAGCGAGATTGCGTCGCATGATTTTCAAATTATATAAGCTTTGAATGTTGCTTGAATATTTTGCTTTTGAAACTGCGTAAGCTGCTAGAAAATATGCTTTATAGATGCGCTGTATATTGTTGCGCTGCGATAGATATTTTGACGACACTGGTATATTGATATCGATCTTAATACTGAATTACGCTCGATCTTCTTCTGTGATTCTTTTATTCACTATATCAACTATATAAGCCCTTTTTAAAACTCCACTTATTTAGTTTTTTCTCTCTCCTGATCTCTTTCCATCCACCATTCTCTCTCCATCTCATTTTCCTTCTCTCTTTCGATCTCCGTCTCTCTCTCTCTCTCTCTCTCTCTCTCTCTCTCTCTCTCTCTCTCTCTCTCTCTAT
>LQRL01142739.1:10559-20710 GCA_001703475.1 Hydroides elegans
TTCTTGAATTTATAACATTGAGATTATAAGGATAAATTGCCTGAAGGCGGCAAATGAATACGAAGGGAAGCGGTTCTGAAATGTCATATTCGATAATTCAATTTGCTCAAACAAATACCAGCAATTGGATACAAATGAACAATAAATAGAATGGGGGCTTTAGTATCTTTTCATCTTTCCATGAAATTAAGTTTGGTTCTAAAAATATGGTTATATTCTTATCGGTATCCGCCCAAAAAGTTTCCGCCCAAAAAGTTTCCGGTCATAAAGTTTCCAAAATTGACAACATGGGACAGAAAGTTTCCATCCAAAAAGGGGCTTGAATATACAACTGGTACAATAAAAGTATAATTCCTATTTCCCATCGACACTACAACACTGTTAATACTATAATAAGAAAAGTGATAATGCTAATTATCTTTATTAAGATAGTTTTGGCTAGAAACTTTTTGTCCTATGTTGTCAATTTGGAAACTTTATGGCCGGAAACTTGTTGGGCCGGATTCATTATTATAATATAATTACCATTTTCAAAACATTTCTAACATAGTCTTCTGATGATCAGTTCGGAATTATTTTTTTGTCAAAATATACTGCTATAATTCTATTTGCTATTTTGACAACTGCTCAGTTAAGAAACTTTCAGTCTAATTATTCTCGTCGACATTGACCCGCGAGATAATACGTGTTTCTTCATAGCATAAATCACTTGCTATTCCTGGTAAAGATCCGGATCATTCCTAGTGCTTCGCTTGAGGTTTTGCACAGAAAACGGACAATTTTTCCTTGTTGTGCCAACGAAAACATTTAGTACACAATTATTAGCAATCCATGTTGGGCAAATATCCTTTTTGCATATATGCATATGTAACATCGATATAAAACCTTGTCCTTGTGACGTAGTCTCCTTTTCAGGGTGTGCATTAAAAATACGATTTAAGTTAATGAACCATGCAGTGTCAATCGAAATATGCGTTTCATCTGATTTCATTTATCCATACTCTAATTTACTGGCGGCATATGCCAATAAAGTGGAAAGACATTTACTGTACACACAACGAAAATGTATATTTTGGCATACTCTCATGTGACCATATTTAGCGTGATTCGATCTAAATCTAGTTCGTGACCTGCTGAGGTCGTCAACAAAAATTGTAGGTCACACAAAAAAGAGACAGAAGGGGGGATCTAGAAATATTTGAACCTGTGATCGACATCGAAAAAAGGAACATTTAGAGCACATTCAGTTTTGGTAATAGGAAATAAGGTCGACTCCCCTTTTTCCCTTAAGAGAACGTGACAAACTTATAACCAAAATGATCATCTCCCATATATATAATTAAATGATAATATGTGATCATCTTCCATATAAATAATTAAATAAAAATATGTTGGGTCCGAAAAAAATGTGACCAAAAATCATCCTGCGTCAAAATTAAGAATATTAAAAAAAAACTATTATAAACAATTTAATAGTAAATGGTAACAGTAAAATCTCTCTCAGACCTACTTAAGGCCGCGTTCACATAAATGAAACTTCGAAGGCCACAATTAAATGATATAAATGTATCCATTCTGTCCAGGCAAAAACAAATTTGAACAATATTATATTGATACTTAGTGTTCTTGCTCGGGCACGGCTCAATAGCAATGCCATGGTTGGCCGCGTTCAAGCAAACAAAAAACTCTAAAATAAGAGCTCGAAAACCAAAAGCTCGAAATTTTAGTATAAAAAACAACAATTTATCCCTTGTGTTTACGCAAAAAGCGGGCTTTTAAACACTATTTTCGAGCTTTTATTTTGGGAGTACGCGACTTTGAATTACCCTTTCGACAACCCCATTTAATTGTTTATCTCTACTTTCTCCCTCCCCCTCTCCCCTCTCCCTCTCCCTTTCCCACATCCACAAATCAGGACCCCCGCGAAGAGGACCGCTCGACGACCGCGGTCTTCGGCGATCCCCACATTATCACATACGGAAGTGACGACATCACGACGTGTGCGGCGTTGGGCGAGCGCAAATACTTGCAAAATACACTTGTCGAGATCTACGGCAACAACACCCTGGCTGATGAGGACAGCGACAGCGATGCAACGTTCATGACTTCCGTAAGTTCAATTTTGTACATTTTAGTGCGTTGGTATATATGTTCTGTTTTCTTTTATGAGTTCGGTTAGTTCAAATTTGGTATTTAGTATTCTATTGGTATAAGCAGGCGCTGATTTAGAGGGGGCGCACCCGGCGCGAGCCCCCTCTAAGTATAGAAGTTAGACTGCGGTTTCATTAATCGTAAGCTGCGATGCGGAATTAACGATTTTCACTGTTTTTCTTTGCTTTGGAAATAGCAAGGAAGATATTTGTGTCTTATGTAGCCGCAGCCTTAATCCCTACTTTTTTTATTTTGCGCTTTCACTGGTGAACTATTTGTTGTGTTGGTATTTTTGATAAAACTTACGGCTTATTGCATCGGTATATATTTTTCTAATATCAATAATGGTTATTGCTATGGTGTAGGGTTTTATTGGTATAGTTCGTCTAAGGTCCTGGCAACAAATGATTTTTCGAGCTTATTTACTATAACAAACCGTGTTTTTTCAATGCATTCCTTGTGGAATACTTAAAAAAGCAACTTACAGATACGCTTCGTTTTTTTACGGCGCGTTCATGATTTTCCTCGAGGAATTTATGGAAAAGATTGATAACAAAAACTTCCAATTTAACAAAGAAATCGTCTCATTTTTATTTTGACAAAAATATAAATAATATTAATTGTGTTAGTATTTTTGATAAAACTTATTAAAAAAACACCCGGGATTGATTTAAATGCTTTGATTTGTATCGACCATTAAAAAAATCATTGGAATGAACTTTTTAATCGGACCTTTTAACCCCCTCTACCACCCCCAATCGAATAATCGCTTGGATAAACTCTTTTTTATTTCTCATTTTTACATATACATGTATATAAACGTTTTTTTTTGCGCTTGCTGTATTGTTATAACTGTTTTTTTTTTTATAAATACATGAGGCTTTTTAGAAAGACCTACTTTCGTTTTTTTTTTCGTCCATTTGAGGGGTCCCTTTAATTTGTTCCACTATGTTCGTTATAGGCACATTAGAAGATTTTTATAAAGTCCTTAAAAAAAATTAAAACCAAAAGAAGACGGCGGAGCTTCAAGACATGGAACCATGTCCTTGGCATGCATTCTAAACTGTCGCCAAATTACATAACTAATCGTCTGGATAAATACCTTGAAGCAGTATTACATTACTTACGCGAATCCTAAGCTGTTAATGATTATTTTAAGCATGCTCATGATTTTTTTCTAACTATTCCCATGCCCTACTTTATCAAGACAATTCCGTTTTAGTCGACAACACGTGAACGGTAACCAATTAAAAGACATGATCTATGTCCAGGACAGATAGATCCCTTGTATCATATTTACGTGTCTTTAGAAACTGGGAATAAGTGAACTTTACAAGAAAACTGAGTAATTCATCTTACCTGTATAATATGAAATAGTGCCTATAATTATTGAACCAATTTATTTGATCATATACAAATGTATGTTGTTGCGACGCAAACACGAGCATGAATTCCATTTCATAGGCCATGCATTCAAATGGTAAATATACCCGTCAAAAAAAGTAACTTATATTTTTTCCAAATTTTGCATACATTAAGTTTAACCATTTGTTAACACAAATATTAATTTAGATTATTGCTATTGTTTACCATTTTCTTACAATGTGTGGAAGAGGTGAGTGGGGGTATGCAAAATTCCACGCAGAATCGATGTCCAGTTATGTTTTGTGTGCTTGAAGTGAAAGGCGGAACTCTTTAGAGTTGTTGTCATTTACAACTGTGTGTATCGAAATTTCATGTAAGTCTGATGGTCAAGTATCAATTTATGACAAATCATTACTTTTTGTTCTGAAACGAATAGAAATAAAATTATATTGCAGAGAAATAAAGAGGTTTACCAGAAACCGTCAGAACGATTTTATCGAAAAACCAGGTGGATGGCGCATTTAACATTAGCGAATATATGGCGGACCATGTCCAAAAATTGTTAATTTTAATAATGAATAGCAGTTAAAATTACCTTTTCGTCAAAAGATTGAAGATAAAAATTAAGTTTGATGGATCTAAGCCACAAAACGGGAATGTCCATTGATTCTGCACGGAATATTACATACCACCGGTCCATACTTTGCAACATTGTGAGCATTTTTAAAGCAACAATAATACTCAAACTTCACATTCATGTTACCAAATGGTTGGAGTAAACCTATGCAAAATTTCATTGTTGTACGAATCGAAAAAGTTGAAAAAAATATATTTTGAAAAAAAATATATAAGTTTCTTTTTTGACGGGTTTAAATGATTTCGAAATACGTGAGATCTAGATTTTTATTAACGAAAAGTTTTCCCTGAATCGTATTCTTCAATTAATGGTTTCTAGAATGTTTCAAAGTCGCATTGCTTAATATAAGGTTATAATTTAACATAATACGTATCAAAACTTAATTTGTTTGTGTTGTGTTTTCATTAACTTAATAATCTATTTATAAAAAAAGTCGATTCGATTATGCATTAAGCAAAATGTAATTAAATTTACATAATTTGAGCAGTGGCTCATGACGCTCTTTATACTAAAGCAAAATGTTCTCATAAGTCTGCGTTCACCATAAAAGCGAAGCGATAAGCCCAAACTTATGTTTTTTTTACAAACTTTGCTTTGCGTTTGTAGAGCTCAATTTGTGTTTAGCGATTTGCTACACTGTTAACAGGTCAACAATAATATTACATGTATTCTAAATTATACCTTTAATCTACTCTGATTTTACACTTGCAGGTGTCAATCGAGATCTTTAGCGATTCCGGAAACACTGTGGCGATTTATACGGCTGGGGACTCGGAGCTTCCTGATGGTTTTGATGAGCTAGATGGTGAGTATGATACATTGTATTTCATGGTCAATGATAACTGATGTTAAGGATTTTTTCTTGCAAACATGTAACGATTTTTCAAAGCGTCACTTTTAATTTACAAAACCATTATAGTGCAATACAACAAACCACTATATTTCACCAAATTATCCTCTTAACATAGGGTCACTCCTCCTTTACAAATGACCGTGCCATTTTTATATCATTTGTCCATTCGGAAAGGTCTGTTTTAAGGCCGCCTTTTTATAGACCCATTTGAGTTTTTCCAAAAGTTATCATGTCCCAACGTCGGAATAACAACAAAACCTCTCAGGAACGTTGTTCCAGCGTCTGAGCTTAAAATGTCACCCTTAACACATTCATATGTGTCCGAATAATAACGTCCTTTTGACGCTACTTGCTTGCCGAGTTGGTGGGAACATCCTGCATTAGTCCAATTATGCATCCTCGCTTTTAATTGCCACACCTTCATTCATCACACACGTAAACCTTTATTTTTTGTTACCTATTAACAGAAACCAGCGACGTCGAAATTGACGTTCGCGAGAGCGACGAGTATGTCATCATCAAAAGCGTTGAAGCCGGCGTCGCGGTCGCCCTGACGCGCTTCCGGCACACCTACACGATGGTCGTGCGCATGGCCGATAGCGCCTACGACATAAGCACTGGTATGCTCAAGGCATGCCCCGCCGATGAGATCATCAGCATCGAGACCAGTGAGTTTGCCAATTATAAGTTATATTTATATTATTAAGTTTTTCATGTCCGGTGCCTCGTATATGGGCATACCTAGCTGTGTTAGAGGTACTATGCAGTCAGAGGTGCTTTTTAATCAGGAGATTCAAAGGCAAATTCACAGTTTGCTACGGATGTTAAGCATTTAATTTGGAATGAGGAATCCTTTTTATTGAAATCCTAATTGTTTTATTTGAGTACATTAATAGTGGATCATATGGAAGCATCTTATTTATAAGCATGGGTTACTTATTGTACTTATTAACTAGCATGGGTTACTTATTTGGAACAAAAAATCTTTTTTTTATTGACATCCTGATTGTTTTATTTGAGTATATTATGTACGTTAGTATTGGATTATATGAAGGCATTTTATTCATTTGTATCATGCGTTACTCCCGGGCACCCTCAAGCCGCAACCTATAGATTGCTGCTATGCTACAAAGCTTGAGACTTTTGTTTTATATCTCTAACCTTTTGTTTCATAGGTGAACGACGTCGCCGTCGACGTGACACCAGTGCGTGCGATGGCATGACGTATCCTTCCGCATGCGTGTATGATATTGATGTCACGGGCGATGAAGACGTAAGTGTCATGACCGGGTGTGCTATATTATCATTTTGTCTTTTTTATTTGAGTTAATTACATGTGGTTCATACAAGTAGAAACGTACGTGGACAAAAATTATGAGGTACAATTTCACGCATCATTTAAAAAATATTTTGAGTCAGTCTTGTTTCGTGATATTTTATTAAACTGATATTTTGTTCTCAAGGTTACCAATTCATAAGGTTTATTAATAATCAAATGATGTAGCCCATATTAGTTTAAAGTTAGCCAATATTCACAGTTTAGTCATATCAAGTCATATCAAGTCCAAAATATAACCACAATCGAAACACATAACCAAATTTTAAAAGAATAATTCAATCTGATGTATTATCTATCCCGCATAGTATTTTAACTACTTAGCTTCAATTAAATGCATATTCTTGAATATCCAACAGCTTGCTACTGGCGCTCAGGAGTCGATCGACGTCATGTACGAGGACACAGAAGCTCTTGACGAAGACATCGTACGCGAGGATGACAACGATGGCGCAGACGCCGTGAGCATGAGCTTAGCAACGATGTTCGTTGCTATGGCGATGGCTATGTTGCGACTGTAGAACCCCACTGAATACGATTACATATTGGTTAAGGGCCTGGGCAAAAGGGATGTGTTTTTTTTTATATTATTTTCTATAGCTTTCCGTGTGGTTTCTATGTCTTAATGTCCGTTTGATTTCCATGTAAAGATACTTCTCATTTCCGGGACTCGGCAGCTGAGATCGGGTAAATGAAGAGGATGAGAGGAATCTAAATATGTTTTGTTTCCTTTTTTGCCTTGTGTTATATTTAACAATATTGATATGAATCTTATATCCGACGATGAAGCTAATTAAATGCTGATGACACAAACATTTATCTATTCTAGTATACGAATCGTTATTGCATTTCAGTTTTAATTTATATAACCATGTATTTTGTGTAATCAATTTGTTGATTTCTTTTATGCGCCAAAAACTATGTCTCTAAAATGTGTTTTATTGAGTTTTAGCAAGTTGGGTTTAATTGCAACAGTATTTTGATATTATGATCATTCATAAAAAGTAAGCATGTATTTATAAGCAAGAAAGTGCCATAAATTATGTTATCATAATGTGTTTTTATTTATTTTTAGCGAATTGAGTTTTATTGAATCATATTCTGTTATAATGATTATTAATAAAATTGTAAACATATATTTATAAGTAAGAAAGTGCCATAAAACTATTTAATCATAATGTGCTTTTTGCTGAGTTTTAGCAAGTTGAGTTACATTTAAACAGTATTTTAATATCATTCATAAAATATAAGCATATAAGTAAGAAAGTGCCAAAACTATGTTATCATAATGTGCTTTTTATTGAGTTTTAGCGAGTTGAGGTTTATTGAAACAGTATTTTAATATTATGATTATTCATAAGAATGATAGCAAATTAGATTGCACGTTTATAGTTTTTTTGTCGCACTTTGAAAAATATATGTTTTTATTATGATTCTGTTGATCTCGATAAATATTATCGATATATCGATGCAATATGTTGATTCAATTAGTCACTTTTACAATCCTATGATCTTGTAGATTTTTGTGAGTTTATTGTATATGTTATAATTGAATTACATTGAGTGTTTAATATTATAAAATATATTTTTTTGAATACAGACACTTGCTTTGATTTGGAATGTTTAGTTGAGGGACCCTGTAGTATGTTCCACAATCAACTCAATTTATGATATTACCGGTTTGTTAGTTCCATGTTAGGTGTTAGTTAGCTCAACTTAATATTCAACATTAAAGCAAATGACTGTACATTGCATGACCACACAATGTGTGCGATATATAAATGGATTTATTATACATGAAGATTTGAAATTGTTACTTGTTTGAACCAACTAAAATATTCAGACAGTGATACCAGTGATATCAAGAAATGCATGAATATGAGTAAAATAATCACAAATACATAACTCTTTTTTGTAAAGCCTGATATATGTGGTAAAATTTACCCACTAAACAATGAACCTGTGATATATATTTTTAATGCTGAAATGTAGATCAGTAGGAGAATTTTTATCAATCCATCATTATTGTTTGAATTCCAATGTATTTTTGCTAAACTGAATTACCTGTGATAAAAAGAACTGTTGATTTGCAAATAAATTTAAGAAATGAGTTGTTTTATTCTTTGTCTTGATCAGACGGACGCGGTTACCGCAGTAAAAACAAGAGTAGATGCATATTTGGAAAAAGCCTGAAGATTTGATGAAAACCTATAACTTTTAAAATGGAGGGCGTAGAGACGATGTCATGGTTATGGTTTTTTAGAAAGAAAATTGTTGGCGGGCCATGATTATAATTACCAAGAAATTCAAACACATTTAATAGTCATCATCATTCTACAGTAAGTTGACCCGAATAGTGGAGGATTAGAAGCAGATGATTTAAGTTATATACATTCGCATAAACAACAAATCTTAATTAAGTCGAGATATGTCATTAATATTGTAAATGTATGGGACTCAACCACACAGAGAGACCGTGTTAAATTATTATTGATATCAAATGTCTAAATACACAATTTGAAGTTATATGCGACCATAATGTATTTTTTTGCCGCTCTTCAGCAAACCTTGTGTATTTTACCTAAAATGGAAATATAATTTTTGCTTTCAATTATAGGTTTATTATATAAAAACGGTTTCCATTGTGAACTCTTCAATGAATGTGGGTTATGTGCTAAATATAAAACTTAATTACCTGCCGTTTTTAATTCGCATAATTATAGAAGTGACTAGAGCTAGATTCTAGAGTCTACTGATTTATATTGATTGCTGATCATTTGTTTCTATTCAAATGATTTACTAATTTCAGAATACACATATTGCTTATGTCATTTTTATTATGTAACCATATAAAATAATTAATAAGATAAGATATATGTCACATAAATACATAACCATTAATGTAAAATATATCTTCTTTTCATTCTCAATCTTTTAATCTTACATGTAATTTAGCGATTCCCTGTGCTTGGATTTTCGGTTTTTATTTACATATATCAATTTAATAAAGTGAAAACAGGCATCATTCGTCCTGTTATTTTTGCTAAAAACATATCTTCAGTCAAACTGTTCAGTATATGTTACTTCCTAATTCATCTATGTAATTATATTATTTTAAGGGATCTTTTATAATGTTAAGAAAATGGGAAGCATTTGGTTTCTGTCTGGTTTCGATTTGAGAGCATCTTAAAACAATAATGATACAGGCTTCGAGGTCATTAAAAAATGTACGTGACATGTGTTTACTCTACTTTTAATTACCACCCAATCAGTGATAAGAGCAACTCCATAGACTATTTTAATTTAGATTAGATTATACCCATTTTCTCATTATTCGGCATTTTTCTTGTGTTTGCCTGCTATTAAATATACAAATATAAGACTGTATGTTTAATAATAAAGACTGCAATGTGTGATACTTTATGCAAAAATATATAACCTTTAATACAACCTTAAGGCCGTGGTTACACAGAGCTAGCTGTTTTTCACGTCGGGGATTAGTCCTCTAGTTTGTCCTCTATTTTCTATATAAAAACTCATGTCAAACAACGCAGCAGCTGTTTTTCACGCGACCTTTTTCTGTCAAAAGTGGTTACACTGCGTTTTTTTCAGGACAATCTTGATATAACACAGAGGAAAAAGCCAGCGGGAAAAACTGCTAGCGGGGATACAGCGGCTTTTTAAAACGCGAATTTACAATAATGATAATAACTTCAGTTGACAACAATAATAACTTCAGTTGAGTTTGTTTGACACCATGCATGTCACTAAACTCCTTTTAAAATACTGGGGGGGGGGGGGGGGGGGAC
>LQRL01142746.1:3250-23631 GCA_001703475.1 Hydroides elegans
TCATTAAATAACGCCTTTCTCACAACGTTTTTCTCACAACATTTTTCTCACAACGTTTTTCTCACAATGTCTTTCTTACAATATTTTTCTCACAACGTCTTTCTAACAGCGTCTTTTTCATCACGTCTTTCTCAAAAAGTCTTTAATCGTATATTCCAGAGGCGGTGGTAGTCCCAATACGTGACCCATTGGATTTGTTTTTAATTTATTATCCCATTGGGTCACACGACCTGGTTCAATGTAAACCAAAGACATTGTTGTATTTTTCCATTTGCTAAATAACTCGCGCTACTAAAGTATGTGTTTGATAGAGAACATACTCAGAAATTGATTACCACTAAATTTAAGCTTTTCTCAGTGTGACATCCCTTCAAACACTTGAAAAATTTATTGACTTTGTTGCAATAACTTCGAAGAAGTAGCCATATTGAAATAATGATATTCGAAACACCATGTTGACTTCCGGAATTACCCGCGTTTTCTTTCGAATCGCCGCCCGTTTCGAATGTTGACATTCAAAACAAACACGTGTAATTTTTATAAAACTTCATCTTTTCATAAGGATATCAAGTTGCCATTTAATGACAAATATTTAATATTACTTAAATGTTATCATTCTTTCAAACAAGACTAAAATTATAAATGAACGAGAGTGGGATATTCGGTTTCAAAAGGTTCTTTGGTTTACATTGAACATGGTCGTGTAACCCAGTGCTAGCATAAATTCATACAAAGCAATTGGTTACGTATTGGAACTAGAGGCGGTGGCCACCCTGTCATCACAAAGTCTTCGTAACACACAAATTTCACTTCCTATTTATAACATACTTTATTTTTAATAATACAGTTCTTATAAGGTAAACCACTTTCATTAAAAGCTGTACGCTCATATGTCAGACGAACTCGGAACTGGCCATTCACAAAGTTTGTGACAAACGGCTCCAGATCGACCCTCAAAATACCGTTATATATCAATAAATTGATTAATAAATGCCCCCTATCCATACATTACCTTGATACTACAATGTTTAACTTAATTATTGATTTAAAGGAACAAGGAACGTGAATATTTCGGATAAAATTTAATCAATTTTCTGTCAGTTCCTTTTGTTTTGGTTTAATTTGGTCACATGATCGATGTCCTTATTTGTCACATGACTGTGTTTTCAAAAACAACTAATAAAAATGTCCCTATTAAATTTTACTTTTGTGCTTTTGCTCTTTTCAAAGTGTGATTTAGTCACATATATAAAGCAGAAGAGCACCCCACGAGGTGTTCCTCGAAAAGATGTTCCTTTTCAAAATTGATCTAGCTACAAACATTTAAATATTTCCCAATATCTACCACAATTTAAGGAACATATTTTCTAGTTATTTTGTATTTTTAACGAATCCATTCAAAATTTGTATTCTCTTCGCATTCAGAGATACATGGCTAGGCGTGTTAAACTGATATGTATTTTTTTAATGTAGGTTATACATGTGTTTCTTCATTTCTCGCAAAATGTTTTCCTTTCTCATTTCTAGCTACCTATATGAGGTCAGCTAGATACAAAAATAGGAACACCTTTTATAACAAAAAATGTTTATTAATTTGAATACTTATTGCATATATCAATGCTTCAAGTGATGTTATGCTAAAAATTAGCACTTTCCAGAAAATAGGTTGTTGGGTGCCCCTCAAAGTAGAGCGTAGATTCTGATAATTTGAAACAACACCCTCTACTTTGTTCCTTCTTGCATATGTTTTTAATATTTACATTATTTATTCTTGTCCAGCTTGTTCTTTTTTCAACTATTATAATTGTGAATGGAATAAGAGGTAGATTTTAGATACGATTATATGTTCTTGACATTTGATATTTTGGATTTTTGATTTAAAAGAAACAATGAATATAATTATTATGTAAAAATGAAACGACATGAGATTATAGTATATGTCATGACAACGCTAGGGGCGTCCGTAGCATTGGAAGATGACAGAAAGGATAATCTTCAGGGGTACCCAACGATCTGTTCTGAAAAATATCTGTTCTTAGCTACCCAAGCTAACTAGCAAAATAAACAAATCTGGTGAACAGATATAACATTTCGGTTGTTTATTCAAAAGATAAAACAAGACATGTTGCTGATTTAAACTAAAATGTGTTCTATCTAGAGTTATCAGGAGTAATAACTTTGTAATTCCTATTACCGTATGTATTTTTCAATCAGACCATAAAATACAGGGATGGAAACTAACTTTTTTGCTCAAAATTGTTCATTTATCTCGGGCAAGGAACCGTAGCTTAATTTAGTCATTGGAACTGTTTCATTGCGATGGGTACCTTTAGTAATATCGTTATTATAGCATTATCCTCTTTTATATCAGTCTATCTCCCCAAATGGTTATCAGGGATGAAAACGAACCTTTTTCATGGTAGTCCTTCGGACCACCCGATATTATAATCTTATGGTCCGACGGAGAATCTGATTGTCCAAAAAAATTTTGGGAACCTTCGGCGCTCGCTTTAAATTGTTTCTTTATCTCGAACCATGGCAACTATCTTTCCCGGATGGTTAGGTCATGATTCTGTTGCATATCTGGAAAATAAACTTTAAACTTAAAACAAATTTTGAAGGGTAAACCAAACTGCGGGTTTTCACCCGGGTATACGATAGACCTTTCACCGAACAATAGCTTTCGTCAATAAATATAAAAATAGACCATTTTTTGTAACCGACGAATAGGAAAAGTTTCCTTTGCCATTCTTGAAAATCAAAGGAAATAAAACAGTACTAAATGAATCGCCATTAGGTATCCTGGCACAAAACTATTTGAATGAGCCCTTCCTTACATTTTTTTCAGATAAACGAAAATCAGTTATTGGATAAGTACTTTGCAATCATTGGCTAAATGACAATTATATCGTTATACCAGACAAACTAGATAAGCAAATTGACAATATGTCCGCCCTTTTGACGAAAGAAGCAAGTAATCCATTGATTTGATAAAGTAAACTTATTAAACATGTACTTGTCACTTTTGGTTAAATATACATATAAATTTGTCTGATAGTATACAATGATAGAATAATTCAAAAGCTAAATATCAATCAATGCATTAGAAAATATATTTCAATATCTTCAGTCTTGGTATAAGATTGGGTTTGGTTTTTGCTCTAGGTATTAAAGTAGCAAAAGCACAGAGCTTACTTAGTTTATCTAAACCACATAGACGCAAGGTTGTGAAATTCCGAAAAAAACATGTCCCCTAAATTTTGAAATATCGGCTACTTTTTCCTGAACGGTAATATAATCATTAATTATCACTAAATAATGTATAAAGTGTCCAAAATATCTTGTAGCCTGTCGGACAACCACTTTTTGTAATCTAGTAGTTTGACGGAAAATCTGGTAGCCTCGGACCACCCTTGATTTCCTCCCCTGGAAGTATGTCATTTCAAAATAAGGAAGTATCAGAATATCTCCTATTGACCTAGCTAGTTACTCGTAGGAACAGAGAATTGAGTAAAATATTACATTTTATGCTCAGTAAAATATGATAAGATGAAGTGATATCACATTATTTTTAGATTACCTTTACGTTTCGGAATATTTCTTCACGTTTAAGACTTACATACACTTTGGTTCATGGGCCTTATAGCAAACTTATAATTGTCTAACGGGCAGTAGTTCTGGTGGTGAGAACTCAATTTGCACTGGGTCCATAATTAATAATGATGCAATGAGACGCGTTCAAAGTATTGACAGAGAGTAGAAACGGGAATCCGTAGTTGGACGGCAAAGGAGTGATCATTTGGCATGCGACCGTTCCACAGATAAAATCACCCAAAAAATAATGATGAAATAAGACGTGTCCAAAAACGGAACAGGAAGCACTCTAGCAATACGTCCGAAAGGAAACTTAATGCCCCTATTGATATAACAATTGCGTGTACGATAGGAGTGGCAAATTGCGTCACCCAAGCCTAAATCGCATGCAAAGCCGAAAGAAGAGGATAAAGAGTAATACTAGGAAGACGGAAACCAAACAAAGTTATAGAATAGACAATACACAGTCATAGATGCGTACCAAAGCTTCGATTCATAAGAAAACATAGGCTGGTGAAACCACCACCACTGTCCTGGAAGAAAATGGAATGAAATAGGGGAAGGGTGCCTATTTATGAAGCGGCGGAGTGATTAACCACATAGTTGACACATGCATTTTTCTATTTCCTATGAGGCCTATGAGGTCCAAAAATGAAGCTACTACCGTACAGTATTGAAGGTATTAGTAAAATATTTGACATAAAAAATATATTCATTTATTCGTGTTTCCAAGTGTTTGAAGTAAGTTTGCTTTAGAAATGTTTATTTAATAAATTCGCTTGGTGAATTGATAAGACGTTGCATAAATTCATTAATTACATTTCTTGAGCAGGCATACACGATTTTACGTTGATGAAGCTACATGTCATGCATGTTTTTTCATATTTATACAATTTAAGTAGAAATGAAAACCACATTTTCCTTTGGATCCTAAGCCATCGTGCAGTGTAAGCCCTTATGACACCCTTGTTAAAGGGACACTCTATAGATTATAACAAGTAGATCAGTGAAACCGAACAGCTACTGGAACAGCAGCTGAAAATTGAAAAAAAAAACGTAGGAAATTGAATTAGAATCTGTCGAAGGAACGTCTTTTTCACGTTTTTCTAAAAAAAGTTTTACTCACAACGTCTTTCTACCAATGTCTTTCTCACAACGTTTTCCTGACATATTCGTAGTTCTCAAAACATTACGATATACGAGTAATTTTTCTCTATGTCAAAGTCCCCAAATCACAATTTTTCGAAAAATTGCCAAAATTACCATTTTGAAGATTTTTCAAAAATAAAAAGCCTATGCACAGCTCCATTATATGTTTTCTCTATGTGCCAAATGAAAACAAAATCATTCTAGGGATAACAGAGAAATCGTCCGCACAAATTACCATCAATAATCACAATAGTCCCCAAAATCACATTTTTTTTAAATCGCCAAAATTCCAATATTTGAGATTTTTCAAAAATAACACGCCTAGGCACAGCTCCAATATATGTTCTTTCCATATGCCAAAAGACAACAAAATCCATCAAAGGATGATCGAACACTCGTCCGTACAAAGTATTGCACCCAGGTGTCGACAGACGGACAGACAGACGAACATGATTAATTGGTCTTATAATTCCATTGAACGTATAAAAACTTGAATTTTGTTGATAGCTCAATTATTTGTTGTAGTGACGGATGGACATTACTGAATACTATAGTCCTTCGCTTTGCAATAACGCGGCGGCGGAGGACTCAAAATATCAAGCATTAGACTATTCTATTCATTCGGATTTAGTTTTTTATGGATACGTATGATTATGAAACTTTCGATCCGAATAAATAGGACACTATAAGACCTAAAATGTCAAATTTAACATAAAACGTACAATTAAGAACCAGATGTCGAAAACATTTGTAACAACAGGGTGTTCCTTATTTTGTAAATGATCAGTGCGCTCATCTAGCTAGCTAGAATTGGGAAATTGAAAAAAAAACTAGGCCAAGGGCATTAATAATATCAGAATAATGTATTCATAGATAGATAGAAACTTTTGTCTCCAAAAATGTGTAAAGATTTGCAAACTTTTGGATTTTTTGGAAACTCTCGGAACATTTGGATCGAGGCGTATAGTTAGTATAGTTGATAAGGTGCGGTGACTAAACAATGCATTTGGATAAGTGTCACTTTAGCTATATTACTTAGTTTAAAAAGCTAAGACAGCTTTTATGAAACTGATATATTATTCTATTATCATTTCGGTTTAAAAATTAATTTTTATGATTTGAACATCCCCATTTCTATTCATATTCCGGTGCTAGGTGTATATTTTACACACAAATTATATATGTTCGGGTTGTTAAATAGTTTCATCCGAAAGAGTATTTATACTTTTATTTGATATGATGCATGTATCGCAAAGGAATCAATAATTAAGCTTTGTGATCCAAAACTCGCCATTAAGCGTTTGATCCGCCAAGGGGTTTCGAGATGATTTGCTCCGGATAATGTTCAACATCAGAGGAGGGGAAGCGGTGCGAAAACACACCATATTTCGTTTGATTCTCACGCATAAAAACTTATTGCAATATAAGGTAATGGAAAAAATAAAATAAAACTGTTTTATGCTCTCTTTATTATTATTGCTGAAAATTAAAATGTATGATATATTTTCTCGAGGAAAAGTACCCCCATTCTAATCGCTTAACTTAAGACTATGAGTAAACAAAAGCCCTCCATCAATGCAAATAAGTAAACAAGGTTGGTCAGACTGCTATGAAAACTTCTGTCTCCAAAAGTTTCCAAAGATTTGCAAATGTTTGCAAATATTTCCAGCACATTTTGGAGACGATTGTAGCATCTTAGAATCCTGGCACAGTATAAACAAGCTGATCAGCCTTTAGAAATGCCAGTATACTCTGTCTTTTTAATAAAGGTAGAATTTTCACTTATCGTTGAAACAGATGGTTAGCACTCAAATGCATGCATGTATACAGTCTTTCACATAAACATCATGGTCAATGTGTAAATCATCATACCGCATGTTACACCTACTTGCTTGAAAACTCAAAATAAATCATCCACCGGTAGCTATTTCACAACTCTCGGTTTTTGCATACGTAGCTATTTTTAGCACGCCAATATTTTTTTTTAGATTTCGTTTTCAGTTCGAGATATTTGAGAAAATCAACTTAGTTATTAATAAAAAACAAAATATAAAAAAAACATACAATGATATACATAACGATTATTATATGGATAAATATATGGAGTTACTCGAATAAGGTAAGTTTTCCCTGCATATAGATTTCATCATATTTGAAAAGCTCATAAGAATTTAAATAATACATTGGTCGGAAATAGGAATAGAATGTCCGTTAACAATTTCATACAATGTCTAAAAGGCAGCATTGCATCTGCGGGGCAATCGTCGTCTAAGTGACGTATTTCAACGACTGAAAAATATATTTTTCTGAATGCCATAAAGGCTAAGATAGAAATTATATCTGTTCTCAATGCCTTACATAGAGCGTCCCCACGACATCGGAGGGCGAATTTTTATTTTTATCAAACATATTTTGTTCGTTTCAGAATGACGAGTAACTGAAATCTATGGTTATCAAAACATTTTGGTGGATATAACAAACGCCCTTTTCTAAACGATTCGCTTCCTGATTCCACCTAAAGTCATCAATTTGGAGATTAAGAGCAAGGACATTAAGAGCAAGGGATAGCGATAGGAAAAAGAGAAGAATATGAGAGAAGCGACGCCAAGCGACGAAGAGAGAGAGAGAGAGAGAGAGAGACACGTCGGCAACATAATTCAAATCGAAATCCTAATAAATTTATTATCAAATCTTTATTTAGATAATATTATGGTAAAAACAAGTCAAAAACAAGTAGCTATGTACTCTTGCAATATGTTTTGCTCGGCAATGTCTAAACTCTTCCATTATGATGCGAAAATGTGCGATGTGGATTTTCATTGTTAGTAGTGATTCAAGCAACATAAATCTGTAATAATTCCTTTATGGCTCTCATCTTATTAATGCGAAAAAAGAATGTACTCTTTGAATATTAAGAAACTGTCTTCAGCGTACTAAAAGTCTATTAATGGCTCTCGTGTGGTTATTTGTGGCGTATACGTGCATTAGGCATCCAGACTTTTATTGTGTATATAACCATGGAACATAAAGCATTAAGGATGTCATTAAGTATACATTTACGACAGCATTGTATCCATCATATATCCACTGTCGTATATGGGTACATTCAAAAGTATGAAACACTGTAAAACGCTCACTCAAAATATGCTTAAAGTGTCCGTACATAATGAACTCTTAAAGAAGATTCTTATGCTTCGAAGTTTACAATTTTTTCCTATTCGTGACGTATTTTATAAAGCACATATAGCAGCACGCATGAAACGATGCAGACAAACCCATATAATACCAGCGTGTAAACACTCTGGTATTAAAAATACTGGGAAAGTTGATAAGCGTTTATTTACATTTTAATTTAGTATGTCTAGCGTTATATAACAAAATCAAGCCTATTTTTAATAGACAAAATATTTAAAATGTAGTTCCTTTGAAGTTTTGTAGAGTGCAAGTTTCAAAAGGAAAATCCATTTGAACACCTCCCAGGTTGCTCTTCTTCATAATTCCTGTTTAGTGAATGCTCCAACGTCGAGTTCTGATGTTGCACCTTGATAGATATTACATAGCAATTGAATGTGGTCATGCGGCATCATGATTTTAGTCGATTATATATTCTGGATGTCAAGGAATTCATGAGATGAGCCGAGGGAAGTTTTATGACCGAAATCCTAATTTAGATATCATACGCCAATAAAATCTGAGATTGAATAACCTCAAACCATATAGGATTGATGGCTGTGGGACTAAAATTAAGATAGTATTTTATAAAGATAAACATATAATAAAGTGATTTTACTATAAACCATACAGTAGTTTTCTCTAGCGAAACAAATTTTGCAGATCATCATAGCAAACAATGCTTTTCTAGAAAATGTTGTAATTTGAAGGGTCCTGCTAAGAGGGAAACTGTGCCGTTTTACTATTTACAATGCTTATGAAACAACACAAACAAAAACTTCTAAAAGTTATTCATTGTTTAATACTAAATACATGTACATACATTCCGTAATACAAATTATTTGAAGTTATTTACAAATTATGACAGAAACGCTTAACAGACAGTATTATTGCACATGTATGTACTCATGATTAAATTATTTCACAAATACTTATATCTAATTTACATTTTTCATATATTAAACTTCCATAAGACTGGTCGAAATGCACTTTTCATGAAAAAAACATCTTTGGACCTGATCGCAAGACAAATTATCACGATATGATACGTAAGGGATTCAATTTATACGAGTTATAAATAATCAAGGTTTATTTCTTCAGACAGGGCTTTAAGCAAGCTTTTCAATATCAGTATTTGACATAGAAACTGTTTGAAAAAATATATTTATTTGTGTGATCATAGAGTAAGAGTTATTCGTAATTTAGTTATTACCGATATAGTCATATAATTATCAACTACTACACACATTTTGACTTGACTAGCATATGACGTTTAACATTTAAATGAATCACTAAACATGTAGCGGAAGTTCCTAGAATACTACACATACATACACTTTTAACACGAATCGCAAGCTGAACCGAAACCCATTTACATACAGACACAAAGTTAGATTCATGGGAATGTCAACATCAAACCTCAATATAACTTGGTTTTTTTTTCTCGTCGCGGATGCACATTAAATAAAAATGATTAAGTTTCCTGAACTAAAAAAAAATCTACCCAGTAGTTGAGCACACACTTATCATAATTATCAATCAAAAGAAGGAGTTTTGCTTCTTATGGTTAATTTTGTCTGATATCCCTAGTAAAAATGTATGTCATTATAAATTGAATTACAGTAGAACCTCGTTAACTCGAGCACGGTTAACTCGAAATACTCGTTAACTCGAGGTGAATTCGAAGTCCCATCTCATATATATTAGTCTAATAAAAACACGGTTAACTCGAATTCACGGATAACTCGAGGTAAATCTGAAGTCCCGAGGACCTCGAGTTAACGAGGTTCTACTGTAATTACCAAAGAAGACGTATATAAAGAAATAGGCCTATGCTATTTATTGGTTTGACCTTATACAATTTCATATATCACATGTGACTACCTAAACAGTGTTCAACCAGTATCACGTGATATTGAATAAAATAGATTCCAAGCTTGATTTCACACTTGTCAGTATTGCAAATTTAGGTTTCACAAATATTAAGTGGTTTCATTATTTCAGTATTTTTCTCTTGTAGCGATACATGTTCACAAGTTCCTTATCATGAAGTTACAAATATATATAAGATCTATGATCTAGTTTTCTAGTGACAAAAAGGCAAAATGAAACCACATTCTAAAATCATGCGTATTCATGATAAAATCTAAACCCTAACCACAGTCTTCCGAAATCCCCCAAAAATCACTTTCTTCGAAACAAAATCGACATCCAGACATTTTCTTACACATGAGTTGTAGCAAAGTAATCAAACACATGTGATCTGTAATCTATCTCAAATGCTGTCATTACAATCGATATCCATCCAAATATTATTATTAAATTTTCCAGCGTATATGTTATTTTTTCTATTGATAGCACATCGATTGGATTCTCTTCGAATACCAAACAATTAACCTGGTGTTTGGTCGTCTTAAAACATTGTCCCGTTATAAGCATCAGCCCCTCCCGATTCAGAAAATAGACCCCACTCCCCAAACCCAGTCCCCTTAAAAGAAGATGGTTTTGCAATATATTCTTCCATTTAGGTCATGGAGTAATTGCGTCGGTTGTTGAGATGCCACATGGTTCCGCTGATGCCAAACACAAGCACATAGAGGCCGGCAGCGATGAAGCAGTTGGTGCTGGCTTGGTTGTAGATGTCATAGACGTAGTCCTCCTTGTAGCCTCCCTCAGCCCACTCCTCCTCGTCTATGGGCAGGTCTTCAATGAAGGCCGGGCTCTTCATGCGCAGGAAGATGCCGATGAAGCCCTGGGAAGAAACAAGAGGAAAAATAGCTTTTATTCAAATGAAAAATGAAACCGTATTTTATCTAGCAAACGCCCCGTTCTTGTAATCGCTCCCCTCCCGCCAAATTTTGTTAAACGACCCTATCCCCTTTTGATGATTATCTCCCTGTTGTTTGTGTTTGAGTTTTTTATACTCGGGGTGATTGCATGAATGTTCGAAACCAACCCCACTCCCCAATTCATCTAATCTCCCCAACGCACTTTTGAAGGCTCTGAACTAAACGTCCCGTAGGCCTTTACAAGCCAGAATACGATATATACTATACATTGCATGGAATGTATTAAAATACATGTAATAGGTTTGTGTAAGTGAATGAAAGTTCCTGATATTTTTTATCATATTTTAGAGACAATCAAATACCGTAATTTTCCGCATATAATACGCTTTTTTTCTTCGAAAATTAGGCTTAAAGTTGGGGTGCGTATTATAGGCGGAAACATCGCACATCGCACGATTATTTTCTATGGTATTTTTCTTGCATTATATATCAGTCTATCATTTGCGGATATTGTGATAACATAATAAGGTTTATTAAACATAACAAGAAAGCGATGACAGACGGACGGACAGACGGACACCCCAACTCTATAGGCCCCCAACTTTTGGGTTGGGGCCTAAGGAAGTATTTGTGAAACACGAGCAGGCCCCAACCGCCCCCAAACTCGAAGGGGTATGGTTTTTGCAGACTTTAAATATATTTTCTAAGAAAACCGCTATTTTTGGCCAATTTGACAACTACCGGTCGGGTATTTTTGACCGAAATGGTCAAAAGGCACATCTACGGACCAAGACTTACATTTGAGCATGTAACCAAGTCTCTATGACCTTCCGTTCAAAAGTTCTAGCCCGTACAAGCTCAAGTCTTGAAAAACCGCTATTTTGGGCTATTTTGGCCAATTTGACCACTTTCGGTAGGGTGTTTTTGACCGAAATGGTCAAAAGGCACATCTACGGACCAAGACCTTTCATATGAGCCTATAACCAATTTTCTATGACCTTTCCTTCAAAAGTTCTAACCCGTACAAGCTCAAGTCTTGAAAAACCGCTATTTTGGGCTATTTTGGCCAATTTGACCACTTTTGGTAGGGTGTTTTTGACCGAAATGGTCAAAAGGCACATCTACGGACCAAGACCTTTCATTTGAGCCTATAACCGATTCTCTATGACCTTCCGTTCAAAAGTTCTAGCCCGTACAAGCTCAAGTCTTAATAAAATCGCTATTTTATGCTATTTTGGCCAATTTGACCACTTCCGGTAGGGTGTTTTTGACGGATATGGTCAAAAGGCACATCTACGGACCAAGAACTTTCATATGAGCCTATAATCAATTCTCTATGACCTTCCCTTCAAAAGTTCTAACCCGTACAAGCTCAAGTCTTGAAAAACCGCTATTTTGGGCTATTTTGGCCAATTTGACCACTTTCGGTAGGGTGTTTTTTGACCGAAATGGTCAAAAGGCATATCTACGGCCTTTCATTTGAGCCTATAACCGATTCTCTATGACCTTCCGTTCAAAAGTTCTAGCCCGTACAAGCTGAAGTCTTAATAAAACCGCTATTTTAGGCTATTTTGGCCAATTTGACCACTTCCGGTAGGGTGTTTTTGACGGATATGGTCAAAAGGCACATCTACGGACCCAGACCTTTCATTTGAGCCTATAACCAGGTCTCCATGACCTTCCATTCAAACGTTCTAGCCCGTACAAGAAAACGATGACAGACGGACGGACAGACGGACACCCCCAACTCTAAAGTCTTTTGCATACTTGTAAACCGATTCTAGAAGATGCCGATGAAGTCCTGGGAAACGAAAACTAGTTGTTATTCAAATGAAAAAATGATACCATATTCTCTCTAGTTCATGTTATCGCTCCCCTCCCGCCTTATTTTGCCAAATTTTGTTAAACGACCCTATCACCTATTGATGTCTAGAAATACGATTATCTCACTTTTGTTTGTGTTTGAGTTTATCATACTCAGGGCGAATGCATGAATGTTCGAAACCATCCCCCTCTCCCAAATTCATGTAATCACCCCAAACCACTTTTGAAGGCTCTGAACTAAACGTCCCGTAGGCCTTTACAAGAGAGAATACGTTATATACTATACGTTTATGGAATGTATTAAAATATTAGGTTTGTGTCAGTGAATAGAAGTTCCCTATATTTTTATCATATTTGGAGACAATCATATACCGTAATCTTCCGCATATAATACGCATTTTTTTCTTCGAAAATTAGGCTTTAAGTCGGGGTACGTATTTAGGCGGAAAATAGCACATGATTATTTTTCATCGTATTTTTCTTGCATAATATCAGTCTATCATTTGCGTATATGGTGATAACATGATAGGATATATTAGACATAGAAAAGTTTCTTGCATACTTGTAAACCGATTCTAGAACGTTTTTACTAATTAGGGAAGGTTATATTTTATGTACATTATGTTATGTATATTTTAATTTTATGGGTTCAAAATTAAAGTTTAAGAGAAAAATAAAGCAAAAATATTTCCAAACTCGGGGTGCGTTATACATTCAGAATTATGAATATTTTGACATTTCGGGGGCAAAAGTCGGGGTGCGTATTATATACGGATGCGTATTCTATGCGGAAAAATTACGGTAATAATTACTTCTGGTCGGTTGGTATTCTACTGGCCACACTAGTCGAAATCCGTCGAACCTATCGATAGGCACGTGTGTATAAAGGAGCTTTATTTTGATCTTATAACCAAGTATCTGCGAAAGCTACTCTACGATCTCTATTCCGTATACGTCATAAGTCTGAAAATGGTTATTCTCGTCTTTTACTGAATGATGAATCCGGTCTTAATTGTCGAAAGTCAAGTTAGAGCCTTCAAACTAGTTTCTACGACTTACTATGGGAACAACTAATAGATTCAATAAACCTATAGGAACCTTTGATGTTAAGTTTACGCTCATCCATGCTTTTGTTTAAAAAATCACGATTGTATCTTTATTGAAACCCCACATTTGAGTTATTTTGCGTCATCCTATCCGGCCCTAATTACCAAAAGACAAATCGACACCAACATGTGTTTACTTTGAGAATATAACAAACGCTATAAGGGATACTTTTTGCACATTAGACGCTAGCATGTGGGAAAATAAGAATAAAACACACTCGCTAGGTTTGCAAGTGAAACGAATTTTACACCTTTCAGCGAACGCCAGGACAAAATATGTAAAATATATATAAAGCGAAAAAGTTCACTCCATGTAATGCCGTATTCATGCAGAGGAAACTATTATGAAATGAAACAATTTATTTAATTGTCGAAAGTAAATTTTCCGAGGTCAAGTTTACAATCGCCAGCTTGGCGATTGGTATTCGATATTGTACCCCGCTTTTATGCCATTCTGGCCTGCAGGGGGAGGAGTGGGGAGGCTCAACCATACATGCATGTCACCGCTCTTATTTTTTCTCACTAATATCTAAACCATCCTTTCCCATTCTCGCCTAGCGTCCCTAAATATAAAACTTTGTTCAGGGGTAATTAAATGTAACAAATTTGTCTTTATAAGAATAACATTTTAATGCTTAATTTCGGGGAACAATGTTGATCGGAAACAATTTATACTCGTACACTTGCACGAGTACAGGGGTGGACATATTATGAACTAGACATAATATGAGCACTGACTTTTATACTGTCAATTTTCTTTCTTGAATTGAATATCTTAATGTTTCAATCATTATCAAAATATACATTGGATACGTGTTTATAAATTTGCTGACTTTAAAACGACAGTATTATCACAATGTGAAACAAATTCTACTTTTTAAAATTCAGCGCTCATATGCCCAGTTCATAAGTTGTCCACCCGTGTACAGCGTATGGAGCAAGATAGCTCTAAATAGCCCTTTACGTATGTCTGCGACCGAGGAGAGCAACCCACATGGGCTATTTAGAGCTAGGAGTAGGAGCCAGATTACTCGTAAAACCTTAATTTTGTGCTAATGTCTTTAAGTACTCACACATGTCGCCCAACAATACACAGGCCATATGTTTAAAATGGTGGCATAGTCAACAAGACTGTCCAAGGACAGTGTGCCACACCTTGCTCAGGGATTGTAATAATGAAATTTTCGACCATGCGACCGCCAAGCTAAAGCCATGCTTATGACAGAATAATTCACACCGGTTATATCTTCACTGCAATTACATTGATGGCTTTAGTTTTTTGGGTTGAATATCTTAAATTAAGGGCTAGACTTTGTGTAAATCAATTGTGCTTTAAATGCGTATTTAAGAACACAAATTGATATATGTAACGGATGGCTCCCGTACCACTAACAGCTGCATGGTTTCCTTTAACATATTTGCAGATTTATTACAGGACACTCACATACAATGTTATATGCTGACCGTTTGACAAAGAGCACTCTATTAAGACGACGGTGTATATTCTATTGTATCGCACAACATCTAAAGCACAAGCCTTTTCTATTTTTTAAATGATTCATAGGTCTTACATAATAAGAATCCTATTGTTAAAACCAAACGGTATCATATCTTTATAAGCGTATTTGATGTTCGAAGTATAATGGTGTGTAAAATCGGTCTAAATATATCCTCCACAGCAGATCAACTTCGATTGTGACGTCATAATCGCGTAGCCTCAAAATAAGCGATGACAATTGCAACCAATGATGTTTAAATGGTAAGATATAAGCAGTTATAACTTTGCTTATATAAGCAATATAAACATAAAATAGCACAACTTAAATGCGCAAGCTCCTTAGGAACAATTTGAACCAAGTTTCATTAAAATCGGCCCAGTACTTTTGGAGGAGTAGCGTTTTGAAAAAAAAAGTTAACGCACTAAACAAATAAATTTATATATAAATATATCAATAACGGCGAAGCGGTGGGACAATCCCCGTCTTGCGTAGCAAACCGTGGCTAAAAACTAGAAGGTCAGTGACCTTGGATCCCCCGTGAACTTTAACAATGCGTATATGCAGGATGGCCAGTTTTTACTAAAATTAACTTTGGAACTATTTACGACAATTTTCAACCGATCAAGATGACATGATGACCTGGCACGACTGCAGACCTTGGTTTATATGTGTATTAAATAAAAAATCTCGCGCTCAAATCCTTCATACTAAACTCGCGTGCACATGTACTTAACATCGGGTGAAAATTTTAAAACCGACAATTTTCAAAGTGTTCCAGAATCGACAATTTTCAACCGATCCAGATAAAACCTTAACGAGGCACGACTTCAGACCTCAGTTTATACGAGAATAAAATTTGAAAGGTATAGCTTAATTGCTTCATACCAAACTCGCCTGCACAAAGAGCTTGACATCTGTAAAAATGCTTAAAATCGACAATTTTTAAAGTGCTCCAGAATCGACAATTTTCAACCGATCGAGATGAAACTTTGACGGGGCACGACTTCAGACCTTGGTTTATGCGTGTATAAAATTTGAAAGCTCTAGCTCAACTCCTTCATCCCAAACTCGCGTGGACAAAGTACCCTATATCAAGCGGGACAGACAGACGGACGGACAGACGGACGGACGGATAGACGGACAAGCTCAACCCTTTATCCCCTCGTTTTCACGGGGGATAACAAGGAAGTATTTGTAAAACACGAGCAGTCCCCAACCGCCCCCCAAACTCTAAGGGGTATGTTTTTTTTATATTTAAAATATATTTTCTATGAAAACCGCTATGTTTGGCCGATTTGACAACTTTTGGTCGGGTGTTTTTGACCGAAATGGTCAAAAGACACATCTACGGACCAAGACCTTTCATTTGAGCCTTTAACCAAGTCTCTATGACCTTCCGTCCAAAAGTTCTAGCCCATATAATCTCAAGTCTTGAAAAACCGCTATTTTTGGCTATTTCAGCAAATTTGACAACTTCCGGTGGGGTGTTTTTGACCGAAATGGTCAAATCGCACATCAACAGACCAAGACCTTTTATATGAGCCTATAACCAAGTCTCTATGACCGTCCGTTCAAAAGTTCTGGCCTGGACAAAAAGATATGACAGACAGAAGGACGTTCGGACGGACACACAAAACCTATAGGCCCCAAACCATTTGGGTTGGAGTCTTATCATTCGGCGTCCTCGAGCTACACTTTTTAATATTGATGAAATACCTGATCTACTGAGTTTCCCACTCATGATAAATAACAAAATTTCAGCTGTTGCAGTGTCATCTGAAAAAAAACATTTTGGCTAATTGATATGCTATATAAACCAATCGACTTAAATCTTGTATTATCACTCACTTAATCCAATTGAGCCACCTGCGGATTTCTAGTCAACAAAATTTGTTTTCGATTTTTTGAACATGCTTATATAAGCACAATTGCTTACAGAAGCACACCCCATATGGGGGACCCTATAAGGATACTTGAAAAAAAGTTTGAGCAGAATCGGTCAAGAACTCTTAGAGAAGAAGCGCTGGATAGAAAAAAAGTTTACAAGGGAGCCTATGTGCAAATGAGACGCTATGTACAAATGAGACAAATCTAAAGCTTTATATCTCAGAAATTAGTGATCATATTGCAATCGTATCTAGCTTTAAATAAAATATTTGTTCATGTTAATATATGATAAAAACAGGAACATCGTATTTCAAGTAATTTGCTACAAAATCTGAGTTTTAAATTTTGTCTCATTTGTACATAGGTAAAAACACACATAGGCTCCCTTGTACATACTATTAACTAACTAAACAACGAAAAGTGATCGCACAAACCACGGCTTGTGGTAGCAAGCCGTGGCTAATAAAAATGGGAATTATTAACTATATGTGTCGATTGAACACATAAATATGCCCCGCTGCACTTGTCATGTGATTTCCGTAAAAGATAGAGACCGTTTTATGTTTAATATTTTATTTCTCTCAATAAACTTACCAGCATAACGATTCCCCAAACACTCAATAATGTACAGCAGATAGATAACTTGGGTCCACATATTGGCAGAGCCATTGTATCTAGTTAAAAAATAATTTAATGAAAAATCCACCGATTTGTTTACAAAATGTTGACCCTGACACTTAGGCGTAGAGTAAAGTCTAAAGGATCGATCTACAAGTTTGAAAATCTTCAGGATTGCTCAGTATTATATATTAAGTACATATATATGCAATTTGATATAATCATGACCATAAAATGCTTTTCAATAAGAAAACAGTTTCGGCACAAATTAAATAATAAAGCAAAATTTGTATGTTGTTCGTCGTCTTATTTTACTTTAGATCATGTGATCCGATCACATGACATTACAGGAAGCAGAAAGATGATTCACGACGAAAAGTTTCTTTGAATATCTATCAATATAGCAGGACTGCAAGTTCCCATCATACCAAAGTTAATAACGAGTCATATGCCATAAGGGAAATCAAAGGAAAATGGTCGATAGACTAGGTAAACACTATGAATGGTCACTTTAGCCTGCCCAAATCTGAATTTATCCCCAGAAAATTTTCATACGAGTGGCAGCGGCCGAGGTACAGGGCCTTAGTCAGGCAGCCCCTTTGCCTCAGAAAAACCTGATTGGCTTTTTCAAATAAACATGCTCTTCATTCTCACATCAATTTGTGATTTTTCTTTTCTGTCTTGATTACGAGTCGTAGCTTCATACGAGGTCCCGGGCTTCAGAGCGGCCCAGGCCTCAGGGTGGCCCGGTCTCGATTTCTCGCTTATTCCTGATGTTTGACATGAACTGTTTAATGCAAAGTGACTGTCTCCGTAAACTGTATATTGTTTCCATTCAATATAGTTTTCAAAAATGGAGCACAAAAAAGTTATTCTTATAAAAGCAAATTTGTTACATATAATGACCCCTGAACACAGTCATTACAAAACAACAGAATTGCGACGTGTTTGGCATAGTTTTATATAGTAGGGCACTATTTTAGTGAAATATAAATGTTAAGTAAGCTTAACGACTTTTGAATTCGACATTTTGAAAGGGAAAGTGTGGGTGGGCCGCCCTGAGGGCCTGTTGTCCTTAGCGACGACTGCTCGGAAATCATGTTTTATTTTTATGATAATCAATTCTTTTCTTCAAAATAAGTTGTCGATCTATAAATATTAGGCCTACCTTTAATATTCAGGCCTTCTTTTGGCTAACGATTTGATATCGTCACAGAAATAAGCTAAAAACCTCGAAAAGTGGGCCACTGACGGCCTTGGACCTCGTACATAATACCTTGATACCTTGATCTTCTTCTGAGTTTACGGCTTAGCCACTCAGCTCAAGTCTTGTTTTGAATGTTACAACCTTTTTTAGCACTGACGATATTCTCGTCCAGTTCATTCCAAGCATCAACCACCCTATTTGTGAAAAAAAACCTGCCTGCGGATCTCGGTCCTGGACCTTTGTTTGTGGATTTTCTTTGAATGTCCCCTCAGGCGGTCTTGATTTAACTGGAAAAATTACTCAGGTTTGACCTTATAGTCTTTGTTTAATAGTTTGTACGTCTCTCGCATGTCTGCACGATATCTTCTTACAGATAGGGGTATAAAGGAAATATTCAACACTTAAGCTTCGGAACAATAAAGTTATGTCTTTGATTTACCTGTGACATTTTTATTTAAACTACATTTTCGTTAGCATTTCAACTATATATTTTGTTATTGTCTCGATCAAATTAAGCTTGTTGAACTCAAATTGAAGCAATGTTTTTTTTTTCGTGCAGATCAAAATTTTAGAACTTTATTACCGTATTACCTTGTCAACATGGTCCACGAATGGTAGTACATCAAGGACATATGTACGAGTATTGTTATTAGATTATGCTAAGGCGTTCGACCGGATCGATCCATATCTCCTGATTGATAAACTGAAACTACTAAATATACCAGATACTCTAATAAATCTATTAAAGTCATTCTTAACTAATCGCCGTCAAAGAGTCCGGATTGGTGAAACATTATCAGACTGGATAGAAATCTGTGGTTACACCCCTCAAGGCACAGTTCTAGGAGTCCTTCTGATTTTAATAATGATTAATGACTTGAAGATAGAACAACATTGTTTCAAGTTTGTAGATGACACAACTGTCTATGAAATAACCAATACAAGATCACCAACAAAGCTTCAAGAAACCACAAATAAAAACAGCCATTGGAGTGAAACCAACAAAATGAAGATCAACGAAAACAAAGCAAAGGAACTCATCATCAATTTCCCACCTCTGCTTATCAACGATAAATCAATAGAAAAAGTAACATGTACCAAGTTACTGGGCCTCTACATATCGGAAAATCTTACCTGGCAGCGTCACATAGATTATATAACCTCAAAATCATAATCGCGAATTTATTTTATTACCCTCCTGAAAAGAGGCGGTCCGTCTTATAAAGACTTAATAACCTGTTATACAAGTGTAGTAAGACCAGTTCTTGAATATGCAGCACCAGTGTTCCACTCAAATCTCACCAAGGAACAATGTCTCAAAGTTGAATCAATCCAAAAAAAAAGGGTCATGAGGATAATATACGGGGATATCACGTACACCTAAGCTCTCCAGCTCTCTATCACTAGAAAAAAAGGAGAGAAACACTCACAAAGATTTTTTTAGGCCCCAACCCAAAAGTTGGGGGCCTATAGAGTTGGGGTGTCCGTCCGTCTGTCCGTCTGTCCGTCCGTCTGTCCGTCCGTCTGTCCGTCTGTC
>LQRL01142794.1:0-11182 GCA_001703475.1 Hydroides elegans
ATATAGTAAACCAATATCGCTGCATTGACTATACTTTCTTCGAATTTCTCAGCGATCACTGACATTTCACAAGCGCATTCCATTTACCATAAAATATTTTGTTCAAAGAAATAGATTTATATTTGACTACGGATTATACCATAAATATTTATGGGTCAACCGATTGTATGGAATGGGTGTGATGTAAGACTTTATTATTGAGCAACTGTGTGGATGTTTTAGGTTGGAACCCCTTCTTGAGAGCATTATGGAAAATGAAATGACACTGGCGTCGAGTTACCTCGATTGGATAGAATACAAGGCTGGTAAGTTATGATTAAAAAGGGCGGATCCAGAAAGTTGAAGATCCGGATGTGGGTGTGCCAAGAAAGAATAATTAAGAGCCGGACGGCGGCGAGGGCAATTATTATTTTTATTATAAATAAGAGACGAACGGAGAGATGGTGCACGCCGCGTCAACCCTTAAA
Source organism: Hydroides elegans (assembly GCA_001703475.1). Lineage (NCBI taxonomy): Eukaryota > Metazoa > Annelida > Polychaeta > Sabellida > Serpulidae > Hydroides > Hydroides elegans. The sequence goes on from LQRL01142794.1 coordinate 468, forward strand.
TTTATCCAGATCCATGCCTGTAAAATTTCGCTTAAAGCGTATTTTATCTTTAAAAAATACTATACATTTGTATATATTGGATAATCGATTTAGTGATGAAATAAAAAACTTATATTTTAAATCATTAAATATTTTAATATTTTTTGAATATGAATATAGAAGTACATATTTGGATATTTTGTATGCATTGCAGTAGACCATAAATGGCACTATACAATAGGAGGAAGTACCTGGAAAACCTACTTTGACTGGAGTATGATATTTGGATTTCAGGAAATATCTAAATTCGACTTGACCAGAAGAAGCGATGCAACACTACCGATTGAGTAAGTCTGAAATATCAACGTATAATACATACAAATGTTCTTATTTAAGAAAAATTGGCTTGCCATATTCAAATCTATCAGTGCTTATTTTTTTAAAAAAAGAAGAAGAATTTGAATAAAATTCTGCCAATCAATTGTTTTCAATTTTTATAACAGACTATTTCTAACATTGCCCTTTTTTATGGTTGTGTTTTTTTTCTTCCAATTTTTAGAAGTCCTATTATGGTTGGTACCGTTTGGGCGATGATGAAGAAAACCTATTTGGCCGTTGGTGGTCTTGATACTAGTTTGAAAGCATGGGGAGGCGAGAATATCGATTTGCCGTTAAAAGTAAGACTCATGAAAATGATTACAAATACATCTTATCATATTTATTTATGGAATTATTGAAATATGATTGCTTCAAGATATTGGCGCTAATCATGTTTTATTGGGTTGCGTATTTTTAAAAGTGAAATAAAATATCAATAATGGCGGAGTAATTTGAAACTGTACACATAAAATTCACATAAAGTATTAAGATGTCAAAGAGATTGAATATTTAAAAGATAAAGCTCTTTTAAGGTTTGTGTGTATGCATTTATGTCAGGTATGGTTGTCTGGTGGGCGCACTGTAAATGTGCCATGTTCTCATGTTGCACATTTAGAAGATAACGATATGCGACGATATAGGTGGGCAACTGGGCATATACATAAAATCTTGAATTTAATGTAAACATTCAAATAATTTATCTTTTCGAATCCAATTTTGATATATTGATAAACGAAACATTCTTTATTTATGCATATCAAGTAATTGAAAGCATAAAGCTATTGGCGTTACCATTTGTAATTTATTCTGAGTTTAAATTATATTTTACAAATTCCTGTCCATATCTCCAAATTAACAATAAGCTGATCTTATTAATATCTTTGAACAGTATTTGTATGCTATCATTTCTTGCTTTCAACCATTTTTGTCTAGATCCGGTCGCCAATTTAAAAAGACAATTGAAAGCAATTATATTATCATAGCAGAAAAATGGTTCAGTCAATATAAGAAATATTTCTATTTTTACAAACCATCGTTGCGCGTAAGTTTCATTTGAGTATATTCTTTGTTTAGCGTCGTTAAAATGAAATTTAGCATTTCTTTATCAACCAATTCTAGCGATGCTTTCATTGTTTGCTATTGCCGGCCTCCTTATTGGGCAAAAACATAACAGTTTAGTTAAACGTACAAATGTATATAGACTCTATTTATATTTGCTTTATTCTAATGCTTCGCTATTGTTTTTTTTGGACTCTATCATTCTAATGTTTTAGCCTCCAGAAAACCAAACGACTGATGAGTCAGCAGTTCAAAAGACAACTATATCATTTAAAGACAATCATCTCAAATATAATTTTGACTGGTTCTTGAAAAACGTTTTTCCCGAGCTTGGCATGTATGATGTCGATGCTTTAGCTTATGGTTGGTTGAAGAATACGAAATATGATATGTGTTTATATGTGAATGTACCTAGTCATCCAGCTTTAGCATTATGCGAGAGAAACAACCCTCGTCCTCAGGTAAAATTTTAATTATACATATTTTTCAATTGTAGTGCCATTTTAATGCTCTTTTATCCAAAGGGGATTCGTTCAAAATCAAACTTTTCTTATTTGAAAAGTATTTTACCTAACCAATGCTTCATTCGATCTTTCGAAATGAAGAGTGAATATATGTTTTATTTCTAAAGAATTTATATTGAAATAAGACAAAGGAATATGCAATATTAACATTGTAGGTATTCTCTTTAACGAAAAAGAGCGAATTGCGTCTACAAATGCATGTTCTAAACGCCCGCCGAAATTTGGATGAAATATCTCTTGTATGTGAGGAATATACGAGCAATTTCAAAGATGAGACGTCGAGTATCTGGTCACACTCTAAAGTGAGTTGCCGTTGATTAAAACAATTTAACTCAATTGCGTATTTCATTACAAAATCTGCTAATAATTTGTTTGATAAAGTGGTATAATATATTTATGAATAACTGTGCACATACCTTGTGCCATTGTGACTGTTAGGAACAGGGAGCGTGTAATGTCAATGGTATAACCGATTCATAAGACTTTGATTTGTATAAACTGGTTTAATATTAATTAGAACATAGCTTTTTGCAAAATAGGGGGCACCCGCCACCGGCGCTTTCATGAACTCAGTTTAACGTGTTATATGCCTTAAATGATATATTGTATGTTACTATAGCTCACGATATGTATTTTTGATTGTCTCATTTGCCATCTCTCAGCGCGGCTTATTGCAAGTCCAAATTGAGCAACCGTATCATCAACGAAACAAGTCTTCCGAACCTAACAGGCTTTGTCTCGCAGCGGTTTCCGCTTATTACGTTGCGTTAAATCCATGTAACGCCACCGATATAAGTCAACAGTGGACATTCGACACTTACACTGAAGAGTGAAGAATAGTTGTCAACACTAAATGAAACTGCATTTGTTTTTGTCATGATTTGCGATGAAAGGCAGCATTGATTTCCTTTGGCGCGTGTTTTGATAACATTGATGAAATAAAATTATATATCTTAACCAGAAGTTCAACGATTCGCCATAACATGAAGACTATTTATAGACAATAACTGGTGTCGTTGTATTGCGATTTTAAGGCCTTATGTTTCACATAACACACATATTGCTCAATGTATTTAAACGGAGTATGTAAGCATAAAGAGAAATAACTTGCATAATATTGAAAGGAAATGTGAAAATTATCCCATACTCATTATCGTCTATTGTTTACACATGGACGAAATGCATTATTCCAATAACATCAATAAGTTAAATATATTAAATATAAAAACAGAAAAAACATATACAAATTTGTATAGCAACAATTGAGCTTGTGAATAGGCTTATCGGGTTCGATAAGACATCTGCATTTGAGCGACGGCTCCTTATATTCATTTTTTAAAGTATGTTTAATCAAGTTCAACTTCAGTTTACAAACAAAAACACAAATAACCCTACTCAGTTAATAGTTTTATCGTTGCCCTTTCCTGTATAATTGTTTTTTTTTACAACATATCCTCTGAATCCAACACCGAATTCCTCGGATCTGTGCCCATTGAGAGTCTTGATAATGGAATAAGCTTCGATCCAATCGACGCTCTGCTAGTATTGCGAGATCTATAACTACAAGCACTACGCACTTTATACGGAGATCGATATTTTTCTTCGATATCGTCAAATAATTGAGCTTCATGTGGCTTAACATCGTCTTTGAAGAGATCCTCTGAAGCAGCCGGTTGCGTAGTAAGAGGGGCTTCATTGATATTTGGGAGAAGATTTGCTGAAGAATTCTCCGGTGTTTCAGTTTCGGGCATCTTTATGGTATCATTTGTCTCTTTATATTTCTCGTTCTTTCTCGCTTCCAACAAGGGTGCATTTGCAGGCAAAGCAAAGCTGACGCGACCCTTCAAAAGGTATCTATTGTCATCCATCTTTGTTTTGGAAGTTGCCCCATCTTTTGCGTTGATTGAGTTTGTTATGTACTTCAGTGACTGTGGATCATTATCACACGTCGCATCTTTTATTGCTTCATGAAGATCTGCCACTTGGGTTGCTCCTGCTATTTGAACAGGCGATACAGCATTTCTGACTGAAAAGATCGACGCCCGTGACAACATTCGTGGCAGCCGCCCTATCTCCTCTCCATCATCATCTAACACGGAATACACAGATTTGCGCTTTTTAATATCAGCCCGTCCGCCATCCGGCCGCTTGTCACTCGTGTCAAAGAGTGAATCGCTGGCCGGAAGCTGCGCTTGGCCGACATCTTCTTGCGCATGTTCACCCGTATTGCCTTGTCTCTCTTCTGATTGGTTCATTTGTGAAGATATTTGAGCCATGGTCATTTGTATGTTGACTCTCGCTTCTTCGTCACCTGGTAAAAAGATAAACACAAGTGTAGGATGCATAAAAAGGTACATTTTAAAATTAAAACATTGGACCTTTTTTTGTTTTTGTTGTATTTTTAGTATTTCCATATATAAAGTACATAAACATTCATACAGACATAAACATATACATTACAATACAAGAACATGACACCACAAAAACGCTTCTAGTATAACATTAGCAAAATGACAACTTTCATGGACTTACGCAGAAAAACTATCTTAATAGTACTACTATTGCTCATTAATTGATAGATATTTGCAACTAGATTTCACAAGTGTCTTATGATTATTCCATTTTACAGAAAAGTATTTTTCAGTTAGTGAGTTTTTCTCGGCTATAATAGATATAAATATTCGTTTTAATATTGTTTCAATAAGAAATGTTTCTCTTGACCTCTCATTTCACATATATACATCTTAACGATAACACCCAACATATTTACTGCCTTATCATTCGTTCCAAATAAAAACTCATCCCTACTTAATCCTTGAAAAGTACTGCAGTTTAGCGCAGAATATACAGTTTTTAACCACGTTTTTGTTGTTTGGCATTCAACCAAGGCCTAAACTAATGTATCTTCAACATTAAAATTGCTCTTTTTACAATAAATACACAGGTTTGATTCACGGATTCCCCATTTTTTAAGATTTGAAGCGCAGTTATCAATATTATGAACAATTTTGAATTGGAAGGCTAATAGCCGCGGATCTCTGGTTGATTGTTTGCAGAGGTTCATGCTTTTTATGATGATATCATTTGACACTCCAAACTGGTCAAGCCATCGATTAAGAAGGTGGGAGGTTGAATTTTGAGCGCGACAAAACAGTTATTAAAATCTTTACTTTTTGATTTGCTTATATTCAGAGCTTTTCCATGGAAAACATTGGACCTTCTCCATACACAGCCGAGACACCAGACCAATGTTTTGATAAACGGGTTGACCGAGCAAAATTATCTGAAATTTTAAGTTTAAAATTCAAGTTTATTAAAATAATTGTTGACCATGAATATATATGAGCACGTTATTTATAAACCGATTAAGATGCTCATTACCAGTTATGTCGGTCAGATACAATGCCTGGTTGTACGTTTCCAATGCCATTTCATGGTAGCCCATCGTCACTGAAAATAAATAAAACAAAACTTCATTTTGTTTCATAAACGGTAGAATATATAGACTCTAGAAGACTATAACCTCGCTAGAATGTGTTGATGTGTTTGAAAGTATTGAGCAGGACGCAAACTTTGGATATCAAGCGGCCATGTGACACACACAAAAAAAAAACATGTCATAGGAGCAAACAAATTGTTTGTAAGGAGCTATATAAGTGGAATGTACAAACATCAATATTGTCCTACCTGATGTTTGACCAATAAGAATGCAAGCATTTTGTAGCCATTCATAATCATTGGCTTTTTCTGCTGCTTCGTAGGACGCGATACCAAATTGGTAAGCGGTTGGGTAATCACCAAGGGTCAAATGACCGTATCCTATCTCATGGTTAAGCCATGCTTTTTCAGCGTCGTCTGTGACCATCTCAAGTTTCTTTGTCCACCTGTTATTCAAGATAAAGGTATAGAAATTAGTATATCTAAAACACTTCGCATTTATATATGTTAGGGTGCGCGCCCATTGAGGCGAGACCGAGGGCAAAAACCGAGATAATTCACAAGTAAATAGCGAGAACAAAAGCGAGAGATCTGGCGAGAGACTTAAAGCGCGTTCACGCAAAAAAAAATCGTTAATTTTGCGTGAACACATGGGATAAATTGCTTTGTTTTTATACAAATTTTGCTTTCGAGATTATCGGTTTTCGAGCTTTATTTACGAGCATTTTAGTTTGCGTGAACGCAGCCTTAGAAGTGATATATATTCGATGCATTTTCAAAATATAGTGTCCCCTGACGTAAAACACATGTGAACTTCAATATTGAACAATATTGATATCGGATGCCCTTTCAACATAAATATATTTTGGGATTCAATTTTATGCCAAATCTAATAGGTATTTTTATCCTAAGTATAATTAGGCATGTTATACATGTACTTTAAGATATATCTTAAAAATAACCTGCCCTTTGACGCACAACCATGTGAAGAGCACCTCACGAGCTGTTCCCCAAAACAGGTGTTCCCCACCAACTTTCAGCTGACTTGGAAAATTCTAGAAATTCTTTTCTAGCTTGGAGATTTTTGCAGTTTGAGGAACACCTTTTTTGATAAATTCTAAATGTTTTCAATAAAAAGTGCGAATCATTAGTTCGAAATTGATTTAACCTGCTGGCATTTGTCTAATTAACGGTTATTTGCACGATGAGATCGGTAGTTTGGTTATATTCAACATTTCAATTTTCGCAAAAAGTGTTCCTTTTCAGTTCCTCCCTGGGAAGGGCTTGTTCACATGGGAAGCGACGAAACGCGGCCCGCGGCAATTTACTTATTTGTTCTTTATAGGACTTTGTCATTTTTCTAGAATCGCGTTAGAAAGGGTGTTCACACTGGAAGCGACAAGCTTAGAACGATAAATGTTTGACACTTAAACAAATAATTTACTTAGACAAGTTAAGTTGTTTGTTTCTTGTCGCAACTGGCGACACAAAAACGCAAGGGGCGATTCCGCACCGCCTCTCGCGTTTGTGGAGATCCTTTAATGAAAATTAACAGTTAAAAGACTAAGAATCGTGAGCTGTCGCTTCCCATGTGAACACCTTGCCGCTCCATTTCCGAGCCTAAAACGCGTGTCGCTTCCCGTGTGAACAAACCTTAGAAAAGGAGAAACAGCCCAGCTGGCTTGGAAACAGCGAACACCTTTTTGCAAAATGTTGAAGTTCAAAAACTATTATTTTGATGTCGTTCGTAACTGAAATGATGTTCTAAGGTGATTTCACCACTTTTTGAAAAAAATGTGTCGTGGCGCGCCCTTCCAATGTGAATATAAATATGGCATATCATTTTTGATATAATGAAACGATTTATAGAAAAATAATTTTTGTTTTACTTACACTTTGATGGCTTTCTCCAAGTTTCCCAACTTTGCATAAGCCTTGCCCAAGTTCCCAAGGGATCTTGACTCCGAATCTTTCATGGATCTGGAGGAATTAGCAATGAAGTAGCATAAACAAATTATCGATATAATATAAGTGTGAAAGCGATAAGATAATGATCAATAAATTTGTAAGAACTTATAATATATAAAATAATGTCGTTTTAATAAAAAAATGAAAACATTACTTATTCAGATTACTTACCGCGTTCTGGCATGATGAAGTTCTTTTTCATGCCACTCTATGGATTCTCTTGTATCCCCGAGTTCAAAGAAACAATGTCCCATGACGCTATAGATTGTAACAAGCACTTGGTCTTTATATTCAAGATCAAGTGAAATGACTTGGTCTAGAAGTTCCAAACATTTGTTGGCCAATTTGATGGCTTCGTGATGGTCATTCTTCTGGTAAGCTACCACAGCAAAATAAACGTAATTGAAATACACAGTTTACAAATGGTTAATGTGTATCCTCTATCTTTACACACGACTAAGGTGTACTTATCTGGTTCATTTATTGTTGTTCTAATGTAAGCGTCTGGCGGTACATGCATTCGGATTTCCACCAACAGAGTAAAAGAAGGCTACAAAACACAGCCACAGAGTTGATATGGATTTGTTTTGCAATTTAAAATTTAAAATAGAAACAAAAAAATACGAACTCGTCCATACCTTCAACTACCTTGTTGAGTTGCTCAGTTACAGTCGCAATCGAATTCTCTACCAAAGTCGGCTCAGGAGTCAATAAAATCACGGGAGTCGGAGATCGACATTTCTCTGGTTCAATCTCGAAACCGAAATAGTGCATTCGTTCGACTTTGAACAGCTTTGGAACAGTAAGACGTGGTACCTGGTTGCGCCAAAATTTGCCACGACCGTTTAAATAGTTGATTTCGTTTTGTATAAATGATTTTGTTGGTTTATCCCCTGTTTTAAATACATACATATCAATCTCAATATTAGTAGAATAACAAAAGATATATATCTAATATGGTAAATAAAAACAACTTTGCAATTCGAAATAAACATCTAGTCTACCGAATATATGAATTGATTTAATAAAACAAACCATGCTTTTGACTTGGCCATACATATGTGGAATTCACAAATGCAACGTAAAACGTCTAGAATATCGATGAGGCCGCCCGTGTGGCAGGGCCCCTTTCTTTCAAAATACAGTGGCGCGCGTTGTTTTACTTATCTATCCCCTTATCTTTAAGCGTTTAACTTTAAGCGATGAATGTTAAACGTTTAGAATTGAGCTTTTAACGTTCAACGCTAAGCGTGCATACCCACCAAAACCAATAAACAATAAATGCAAAATGTTAAACGCTAAACCCTACCCGCTAAACTTTAAACGTTTAACGATAAGGGGAAAGAGAATGTATTAATGCGCACCACTGTACCTCTGATACCTACTCGGCTGGTCGTGGATGGATTTCAAAAAATGTTTGTCGTGTCTCAGTCGATAAACATGTCTGGCATCATGACGATTATTTAACGTTGGGTCATATGGGGACTCTTCCTTTTTAGGGAACACGATCTTCATAGCCCGATTAAAGAACTGAAAGTAATTAATAAAAATTGGCACTCGTATATGTTGGGTTTTTACATATTTATCAACGTTTAAACACAAAATATATAATATTAAATATATCACAACAACATTTGAGAATCAGCAAATAATATTGTGCTATTAAAATTCTCAATTTTTTTTAAACTTATTGAATCGAAAGAAAATTACCGCGGTTTGTTTATTGGGTTTCTGTTTTGAGCTCCGTCTCGAATTTCGAGAATTGGATGCAGACAGGGAAGGCATGGTCTTAGCTCGTGATAGGGTCAATCTTTCTATGGGCTCTTTTCAAAATGAAATAAACAAGGGTTTAATACGTTTCTTTTATGTGTTAAGTTTGGTTTAATTAGCAATACAAAAAGATGGAATAGAACAACAAATTGAAAGTGGATAAATTTACCTAAGAGGTTGTTATGTGAACATGGGACATGGAACTAAGTGTATAAATACGATATTCCAAATAAGTTCTACTTTGATTGTTGTTCCCATGGTGTGCACCCCTACCCTTGTTTTAGACGTATAATTCCAGTTTAGAATTTATTCTAATGATCTTACCGACAAGCATACTGTTGAGACAATGCGTACAGCGTCGTACTCCAAATTTGGCTTCAGCACAGTTTGGTCTCTCTTTGAGTATGCGATGATATATCACGAGTGCAGCTTCGAACTCTTCTTTCAGAAATAATACCTCTGCCTCGTCACATTGTTTCTTTGAATAATGAACATATATATAATCACACGGGATACAACAATTAAAATTGTTACATATTTTTTATTCTTTTTTTTTAACCATTTTAATGCTGTTAATCTTAAGACCTTTGAAAGTGTTTGATTATTTAAGTAGCATAAATGAAGACGTATGTAAACTAAATATCATATTTCCACCTATGAATAAGCATCGAAATTTTGTTTAAAACTTTGATTTTACCTTCCATGCTGGTTTCTCCGGACAAGTCCAAGGTCGCGCGATTTCATTGGACGACGACATGCTAGCTGCGTTCGGCTGTTTTCTCAAATGCGCTTGCTTCAGCATCATGCGTTGCTGTTATCAAAATGTAATATAAGAAAATCATGGTTTGAAATTCAATATCTGAGTCTTATCTATTATCATATGTTTTTTTTTCCAGAATCACCAGTATTGACGACTTAATGAGGCGATGTTATATGGACTGTGTAACAAAACAAAAGCACTGTCCGCAAATAAGTAAAGAATATGTGGTCATTTTTAGGAATATTATCATTTTGTGACAAAAGTTTTTCTTAACATATTGGCCCTCAATTCACTAAATCATAACCGGGTTGATCTTAGAATTCCATGTATACGATAGTTCAATTTTGTCATGAGAAATCGATTAAATAACTAATAAAGTATATGACTTCGCGTTTTCGTGATGTCTTTACGGTTCTTAGATTGAAGGAATATCGCTAGATTAATATTATTGAATAATGCGTTTTGTTGTTGATAATTTAGGGTTACAGTGTAAGTATATATTTGAAAGAAGCAATAAATTGAGGGGGGGGGGTTATATTACACCATCTTTGATTTTCAAGTGGAGCGTGTAATTTCCGGATTTTATGAAACTCGTAGCATTATATGACATATGGCCGGTTGCAGTTCATGGTGTTGGCCGCAAGCAGCGCTTGAGTCATGCTTGAGCGCTGCTTTATTTTCCATCCTGATGCAATAAACGAATATTTCAACAATCATTATTGTTAATCCCATTAATATAAATAAAGGCGTTTTCCAGGGCGATCCGTTGTCCCCTACTATATTCATATGTGTTTTTAATCCGTTGCTAGAATACCTTAAGTCGGAAATAAACAATGGAT
>LQRL01142794.1:12924-26112 GCA_001703475.1 Hydroides elegans
TTCCGAACCATCTACTCGTATATCTCAACCGACCCATCAATCGAAACCTTCGTTGACCTGCCTAATCATATGTTAGGCGTATCAACCATACCAACGGATATTTTAATCACAAATCTACTACCTGACCTAGTTATTTTGAACAGAAGTGAAAAAGCCTGACTCTATTTGAACTGTCTGTTCCGTTTGAGACCAATATTACCGCAACCCATTTGCTAAAAGTTCCGAGATACGAAAAGTTGATTTTTGACCTGGAAAACTCTGGTTATAACGTGTCATATTATGCCTTTGAAATTGGTTCTCGAGGTTTTATAAACAAGGAAAATCTAGCAAGACTCAAGTCAGTTTTCATAAATTTAGTAAAAGTAAAAATCACAACGAAATTAGAAAATGTATAATGAAAATATCACTACTTTGCTCTTTTGTTATATACCATTCGAAGTTCGACGAACACTGGATCCAGCCTGCCTACGTTAAATTTGATATACCATAATTATCAACAGCGTGTCTGCGTAGAGTGCATCGTTTTTGCAATGTACATTATAATAATGTTTAGCGCTCTACCGTCTGATTTTTGCTACATAAACTCTTTATTGTATATTATGTCAACACAGTATATAAATGTGAAACATGCAATAAAGAAAGGAAACAAACATTTGCAGTTCCCAATAATGTATTGATGAAGGGCATCCCGCGACACATGTCTTTAAAAAGTTGTAAAACCACCTTTAAACAACATTTCAACTACGAACAACAACAAAGTTATCGCATTTTAACAAAACCATTTTTCGAAAAAGTGTTCACTTTTTCAAGCCATCTGTGCTGCTTTCTCTTTCCTTACCAGCTTGAACTAGAAAAGGAACACCTTTTGCAAATAATTGAAATGTTGATTATTACTTATAGTATATTGCAAATCATAGTTTATTAGACAATTGCAAGCAGGTTGTGATTGATGTTGAAATATTCATTCTTACAAAATATTACAAAAATTAAGACAAAAGGGTGTTCCTCAAACAGCTCAAACCTGCACGGTAGACAGTGTAGTCAGCATTTCCCAGCCAGCTGGAATTCGGTTGGAACACCTTTAGTGAGGAACAGTTCGTGAGGTGCTCTTCATTGATAGATAAGTTAAAATCGTAACTGTATTTGTTTTTGTTATCGTAAAATATGACTTATTTTAAATGGAAACAGATACAATATATATTGATGAATGTAGAAAAATGACTTTATATCTAAGGATTGTTTGCGAACTAACTTAACTATGTCAGAAAAATATCTATATCAGCGTAATAATTTCTACTATCATATTTTGGCTAGCAGCAAATTTGATTGATACGAAGCCCGTAAAAAGTAAGTAAATTTACTTATTTCTCGTAAAAACCACAATGAATCTTCATTTACACTGAATATCAAAAAAAAAATGAAAAATTATATGTTCTTCAAATGCAATGTATTCATGACATTTTCATTTTCTATAAAGATAGACATTAAGTTTCGTAAACTCTGTATCAATGCTGGATGCGTCCGCGCCAACAGTTTCTAGTCTGAATGCCTCAAATGCTAATTTTTTCCGACCATAAAGTTTTCATTTACAAAGGTTTCTAAATATACAACTCAGGTGTTTATTATAGCTACACAGCCAACTCATTGTATTTATATAATAAAAAAGCAGTTTTTAAATTTGACCCATTATTTCGATTTTAAATCGCATATAAATCGCATATATCATAAATAAAATAAATTTAAAACACAATTTCATTAATTGTTGACCTTTTCGGCTATCATGGTATATTCTATAACATAGCAAACCCGTATTGTAGTTTGTTTACATACAATTAAAGGCAGTTATATGACTCTGCAATCGTAAATGCACTAAATGACTTGATAACACGTAATTGCCACCGTTCATAACGCTACAGACTCAATAAAGTTCAATATAAAATAACTTTTTGAGAATGCATGCATTTAGCGCATTTTAAGATTCATTTTGCCATGATAAATTCAAATTTGAATATATTATCAGTAGAAAAAAATCAAACATGTTTTCATTGTCAATGATCGATTCACCTATCCGACGATAATAAGTTTGAAAAAACCACACAAGAAAAATATTCTTTATAATGGTTTGATCGTTAAAATATTCATCGTGAAATGTTCATGGCCTAAAGAATCTCAAACTGTGTCTACAGCATCGAGCATGATCAAAACTGTTATTCTATCGTTATCAGGTCGAGGACGTCTTCCGAAACGGGAACGGCCGTCTCCAGTTTTGGAGACGTCTCCGTTTCGGGAAACGTCCTCGGTTATGCACGGATATTTGCATGGCATCATATGACTCATGATCCACCTACTTTGTTACTTTCAATGGGTTAATAATCTGATAAATCAACATATCTAGAAATAACCGGTAAATGTTAAACTATTTGTTATCACTACCTTAATTTAACTAAATTTTCATTACAATTTCCATGAGTATATTTTTATTTATGCGTGTAAATGTTTCGCACTTAAATAAAGTAGCGTCTCACCTAGACAATAAAGTGTTTTATTGTGCTATAAAACACTTGATTAAAATAGTTATATATTTGTTACAAATATCAAAGCTACAAATTGCCTGGGCGTTAACTTAACTAGGACAGATACAATGTATATCACATTTGAATATCACCGAATACTTCCGAAATTATTGCTCCAAATTATTTATAATTCATAATCATGTTGAGTCATTGTTACAATCGCGTTAAAACATTTTTTGTTAATCTAAGTTTTTTTTTAATTTAAAACGCATTTTCTAAAACGTACCAAAAAGTTTGTTACTTTTTTAACGCAATTATTTTGTTTGTGGTTTGTAATAAGGAATACAGAAAAAAACACAAAAAAATGTCAAAATAAAACAAATGTTTCTATGCAAATACCATCATTTTTTATGATAAAAATGCATTTACTATGATACATAATTCGATATGCTTTCTATTCATAGTTTTTCATGATTGGTTTTATCTCCCGCATATCTGATCATCCCTCTTAGTCAAAAATATATTTCCAATCACCAAATAGAGAAATAAACATGCATCGGCCTGCAAAAATCAACGTTGGGTTTGATTAAAGAGAGGTTTAGATTAACTAATATAAATAATATATCAGGGCCTGGCCACATTTGAAGCTTTTTCTTGCTTTTATTTCTAAATCCGTCCTCGAATGTATCCCTCATGCTTCATTCATTTGTTTTCTTCAAATTGTTTTTGATATTTATCTTATATTTTTATCATTGTACAGTATTTAAATGGTGATTAAATACGGTGCAAATAACCATTAACCAATTAAATTGATCCGAACATATGGTCAAAACATATATTTTGTCATACCATATACATGTATATGCAAAAACACGTATTGGTTTGATTAAATTATGTTGGATACATTTTGCCAGTATTCGACATAAAAATCACAAAAAGGAATATATATATATGCTATGACATCAATTGGATGACAACGTTTTTTTTATGCTGAGTTCATGATACACCATTTATTGCTTAACAGGATAGCCCTTACGCATCAAATAGATAAGGTTTAATCAACCTTAAATTGCACGTTGTTAAAATGACAACATACATGTAAATCATGCATATAATAGGCCCACTTGATTTTTCTGTGATATCGATGCGTTTTTAAGCCTACTCATCAAACACAATAAAGATAGAATTCTAATCATTTCATTTTTTACTGAATCAATTTTGCATCAAAAGGACTGATTGATTGTACATGCAACAATGCTCCATTTCATGTCGAACCTTCAAAATACGTGTAGAATTTCAGTGAAATGTTTCAATATGAACAAATTTGGAACCGTAGTCATATTGATAGGGTTTATTGCAACTTGCTATATAATAACGTTTCAGGATAATTTGATTAATGTATACAGTGGTAAGTTATGTTTTATTATTTTTTTGGGGAAAAATTCTTGCATGGGTTTGAATTCGCAAAAGTAAAAATTAATGTGTTTTATGTCTTACATTAATTGTCTTTGTAATGAGTCATACATGTTTAACGTATAACCAGATTTCGGGATTTTCATGATTGTTTCCAAATACTTGCTCATAATAATAGGTTTTTAATAGTTTATTTGAATATCACCTCGATAAGAAATCATATATCAAAATGGTAAGCTATGAATATTTTTTTAATTTGATTAAACATGTGTGAGTGATTAAATTTACGAAGAGCACGACACTTAAAAAATATTCATTCGAAATCTAATGTCACACGCTATGCGACATTGCGATAGGAAATGTAACGTATATTTCTTTTACGTCGTGTCAACGTCTAGCATACATGTTGACGTAAATTAAGTGATAAAGATTAACGTGCATGTGTTCTAGAACCATCTAGAATCACAAAATAGCAGTAAAATGAAAAAGATATCAGCAACTAACGTCAAATGTAGTAATTAAAAGTAACCTTTGCCCGTAGCTTGTTTGATTTCAATATCATTCTACGTGAAAACGACAGTTTTTATTAGATTTATTTAGTTAACAGACGTTGATGAATTTTATCAATAGATTTCTTTTTTTTTTCGGGATATTCAAAGTTATTTTTACTCGGATGGGGTTCACGTAAAACAGAGCCAATCTTAATCAACGTACTTTTAATAACTTTGGAATAAAAAGTACAATCAATGAATTGACATTCTAGGTTTTAATTTGGATGACCATTTATTACTATTCACCATGTGTTTTTACCAATTATATGACCACTTTAAAAGATGTGTTGAGTGTTATAAAATATTTGCATTCGACAATTAGCACGAAAACCAATGAATTCGAAACGTTTACTGTGTCCATACGTCACGTTTTTGATTGATGGAAAATTATTCAATATTTTGAAATAGTTTTTTTTTATTTCAATGACGAAAATGATTTAACATTATAGGAGTGTGGCAAAATGATATTAGGATGTTAGGCCAATACAGTAAAATTTTTAAGAAGTACTGCTATCTAATTTTATTTATAGTTGGTGTTTCTATATATTGTTTTTCCACAAGTCGAATGGATATAACAGAAACAATCAAAGGTTAGTTATAATGTAAAAACTAACAAATTTAACTTAACTTAAAGTATTCTAACAACGGATCCTATCATATAGATTCTACAACCTTTGTCAAACAATGAACAATTGCCATGACATTAAATTCAAGTCAATTAAGCAATTTGAAAAATCCTTTTTGATTCAGTCATGATAAATGCATGCTGATGTATTTCTAGGATCCCGGCGAAATCGACATCAAATATATAATTGTTTTAATATTTTTTTTCAAAAGACCATACTTAAAATGCGTATTAACAGGAAAGAGAAGTTATGTCTCAGCCTTAAGGGCACGGGCATCTTTGTTTTTACCCAAAGGTCAATAATGTTTTTAACGCGAATTTATTTAATCATGTGACAACTAAGTTAACATTTTGAAATATACAACGTCGCCACTACATGGCAATGTCTAGAATATTAAATCCCTGGGTAATACTGCCCGGACATGTACACCAACATATTTATTGAGTAGTTGCACGTAAATAGGACCGTAGATGATGGTGTTTATGTGATATATAAACTAAACTAAACAGCACACATCACATAGACTGTTGTGTAGGTGTGGGGGGGGGATCATTAACTTAAAATATAGGTGTGTATATGACACAATTTGACAAGAGGTCAGGCGCGGATCTAGAAAATATTGAACCTGGAGGCGCCGACTGTATAAAACATCAGACTAAACCTGGGGGCGCAATTTTTTGTATAACCTTTTAGGGCGAACAGGGGACGCGCGCCGGGTGCGCCATCCTCTATCGCGCCTTTAGGTTATAGATTGTAATACAATTCGATGTTAGAGTTCTCAAATTCAACTACGTTGGCTCTCGCGATTGCTCAGATGTACGTGCTTCCTTTGTTTGGCTAATCAGCTTTTAGATTCATAATACCTGATATATTCAGATGCTCTGATCTCAACTTTCATTGTATATTTCCAACCTAACAATTGATATGTCAGTAACCAAATCAACACTGCACCATTCTATACCATATCTACACCGTTTCTATATATTGTAACGCGATCAGATTTAATGGGTGACAAAGCAACCTCTTGTCTTAAAAGGTCACCCCATAAATCGAAGCACACACAATTGATCACCAAAAATTATGAGATGAAGCATCTTGAGCAAATCGATTTCACTTTGGTGATCAATCATTTCGAAGCTTTTGTAAAAAAAAAAAGATCAAATATTGAAAAAAAGCTTGGTCGCTGAGTGAGCAATTCAAATGTTAAACATCTGCATCATCCCGATTCAAACGATTTTTTAAACAGACAAGAATTAATTTTGAGTATTTTATGGTCGGTAATTTGTAGACTTTGTTGGATTGTCAACTTGAACTGACCATACAATAAATTTATGGGCGTATGTTTCACTTTTTGATCAATATGGGGCAAGAGAGTACAGTTTATCGCAATGAAAGCTTTGGTTTCAATAAGACGAAAGCTACCAATTGATATTTAAACTGACATGTTGTGGTTAATCCGAGATAAATATGCATAATTTTATTCAATGTTCCGGGTACCAGTCAAAGTTAAGAATAAATGTTGATAATCTAATGTATGGTTTATAAGCCCAACATTATTACAAACGCAACCTACAGACAACGTAACATCTCATCACTGGCCACCAGCCAAATCAGCACATACCCACAAATAAAATGCTTCTTTTATTTTTCAGTCATACATTTGTATATAATCAAATTCATGATTCCAAATTAGGATCTACTTTTGATGGCATCAATTTGTTATGTATATTTAATGTAATAAAACCTTTGCAATCAATTGAAACATTATTATTGGTTTCAGGCACCAACTTTCCTTATGTCCCGATGACAGCCATTATTTCGTTATTTTCGCTGGCACACCCTAAACTACCTGCAGACACATCGCTTCCCCTTCCCACTGTCCGCCAGCCCGAATTGGTGCTCATAGACGATACCCAAAACTATTAGGGCTACTATTCTCTTTCAGACATAGATTCTCCAGATACATGATTCTCAATTATGAACTATTTTGGAAGATTAAAAACCATATGAGTTGCCATGTTTGTACAAGCTAAAATAAAGTTTCCATATAATAAAACAAAATTTATAATTTGTTTCAGACACCAACTTTCCAGATACCACTCAAAATGCCTCCATGGTACGCCATCATTTCGTTGCATCAACGCTACAGTACCCAAAGCCTACAACAGAAAACATCACCTCCCCTTCCCACTGTCTACCAGCTAAACGAGCACACAAACAAAAAAGATTTTTTTAGATATAGATAAACAAATTGCATGATTCCCGATTATGATCTACTTTTGATAGCATGATTGGTTATGTATGTTAAATATATAACACTTTTGCAACCAATTTCAGACACCAACTTTCCAGTTGCCAGTCAAAATGCCTCCATGGTCCGCCATCATTTCCTTGCAACCACGCTACCACATCCTGAACTACCTACAGAAAACATCACTTCCCCTTTCCACTGTCCCCCAACTAAACGCGGAGCCCATACCGAACACATATGCCGAACCATGGACTCCCTCCATGACAAACCGTCCATTTTGGAATTGTTCGACATCTATAAAGACGAATGGAACGCCACATCGGAATCTCTTCCGAAATCGATAAAAAAGAGTGTACCGGTGAATCTATTTATCGATGAGGAACACGAGTTGGTTATTTGCTTAGTGGCCAAAACAGGTGTCACTTCATATACGTCGATGTTGGTCCAATATTCGGCGGAATTCATGCAGAAACATCCGAATCAATCAGCGTATGATGTTTATGGTCGGCAGATATATTACAAACGCGATATGCATGGGATAAAGGAAGCTCGTAAGATAAGCCCCATACAACTCAAGCATGCACTGGAGAACTATTATAAAGTTCTCACTGTTCGCCATCCATTTACGCGCTTGTTTTCTTTCTATAAAGATAAAGTAGCCGGATCGGATTGCAAGAAATTCATAGGGTTTCCCGATAAAATTCTCAAATATACGCGAAATCTAACTGTTTCAGATAAACAAGAAGCATGTTCACAAAATATCACATTTGAAGAATTTTTCGCTTATTATAAAGTGCATCGAAACCATGATTGGAATGAACATTTGGAACGTGTTATCTATCAATGTTCTGCATGTTCTATAGATTACGATTCTTATCTAAGAACCGAAACAGCAAGTGAGGATCAAGAATATATAGTTAATAATATATTGAATAAAAATCGGAACGTTGAACCAGCGTTCACGTCATTTAAAGCCAATGTCAAGACATCACACAATGAAGGCTTTAAACAAAAACTTGACGCTTTTAAAAATCTTTCCGTTCAGGATATAGCTTGGATACAACGGTTTTATGAGGATGATTTGCGATTGTTTGGTTATAACGTGAATTTCGGACCAGAGGGTTTAATAGGGGATTGTGATATAAGAAATAATGGTTATTCATGCTGTTGATAGATATTGAATTGATAAGAATATATAATCAAGTTCACACTTAAAGTTTTTTAAATGTTTCCGAAATTGACAACATAGGCAAACATGTTTCCCGATGGATTCCGGTTACAGCGTTTCCAGCCAAACCGTTTTCAAACCTGACAGCATGAACCAAACTCTATCAAACCTTAGATGTATTACTTTGCATATAAGGGAAACGTTTTGGCTCATGGGATACAAAGAGTATTTATTTACGCCTATGGATCTACAATTTCTATGACTCAATTATTCATTTTTCATATATCTTTTTATGATATGTCTCAATCAATATATATCGAATCAATCCAGAATACCAAAAATGATGTTTTTTTAAACATTTTTTTTGGAAAAAACCACTGAACCACATGTGGGCTCATTGCGATCAATTTTGCAACTCGTCATTAAATGGTATATGGCCTTCAGTTCAATTGGCTTTGTCAGAGAGTGCCTCCAATTATAATACTTTTTCGATGATGAAATCAAAATATTGAATGAAATCACTGCATTGTTTTAATAACACTGGATGTATGAAGCATTGAAAGCAACCATTCATATCAACATTTGAAATTGAACAAATAAGTCAATGATAGGTGAATGTGAGCATTTTCAGTTTACATTTTGAAAAGGAAGAACAAGTTATAACCTTGTGCAATTGAATTCATGAATCCGATATTTAAAAAACGGCATAATGGTCAGAATACATTGCTCCATAAAATATTGAAAGAGGGAGCAACTGAGAACGATCAGTTGAGAATGGTATGGGGACATTATGGAACAATGATGATCTACATTTGGCATCATAAAATACTTATGCTGAGTTGGCGTTCATACTAAACATAGTCCACGAATATACATACTTTTAGAAGTTGATAAAGACATTTATTTCAAATCAACAATATAAAAAACCTTATGAAAACATATATAAAAAAATATGAAAACACAATTTTGCAACATGAAATCAGATAAATGTTGTTTTTCACACGTTTTCAATACAATATTCTTACAAAATTTAGTTTTTCGCATCGTCGTACGGTATCGAATGTTAGGGAAATAATAGTGATTCTGTGCATTTCCTGTCGATGATAACAAACACATAACTGAAAACATATCGAAGCCCCTTCTAACCAAAAAGTGACGGTCGGGGGTGATGGGGGTACGATAATTAAATAAAGGACTAAAGTACATGGTTTTCCCTTTACTCAATTGTAGCAAATTGCATTTAACGCGACGAGCGCTACAAGTAGCAAACCACATTATCCACTTTTCCACCGCCACCGCGGTTTATTCTTTTGCCAAAGTGCCCCCGTCACCGATTCAATCACAAATGAAGGGTTCCAAACAATTATATGTTTTGTTTACCTAATATGTTTCGTGAAAATGTCATAATTATATTATAAACATAAAAACTTCGATATCAATGCGATCTTTATTTGTGAGCCGTTGGTCACTTGCCGATCCCGATAAATGGCAATTTTAAACGCAATCAATGTTTATATTCTTCTCAAAATGCTAAATTTTCGGTTAACACAATTTTGCATGGAACCCTTGAATTGAAGTGTCCAATGCATAAAGATATTATAGTATGTGAATGTTTGATGAATAGAGTAAGTCCACTGCAAAACTAACCTATGTTATGAACAGATATGGAATCGTAACCGCGGTTTCTCGCAGCGATGTACATTGATTATTATACGCGGAAGTCTTCATATGAAGGGATTTGTGTACCTCTATCATCCCATCACATTTAACTTGCTCTACAATAGATCTATTTTAAATCCTGATCACCAACATATAAATACATTATAAGATCTTTCAAACGTCGTAAAATATCAAATTTCAAAGTCTGACCACATATGATCAACATTTATGTCATGGTATAGTTTAGAAACAAAATATACGTTTAACGTCTTGTTGTTCGAGCCTAAACACATTTACATTTCACGCATTAAAGTTTTCAAAATCCATGCGTTGTTTGCGAACGGAAAATGTTTGACCTTTCCTTATTTCCGTAATGGAATTGCTTTAGGGACCATGCGTTGTGTGACTTCATAAGAGTCGCTCCCTGGATTATTTCGTAATGCAGCTGCTTGAGAATAATGCGCTGTTGAACTATCATGCAAGATTTCCTGATGCCTAATCGTATTACTTGGCAAGGATATTTGATTATTTTTTATGTTTAAGACAGTCTTCTAACATAACACATGCATGCATATGCTTTTTCATTTTTGTAAACTGAATAGAGATTTTTTAAAAGTATATGATTATTACAAATATATATTATTCCATACGAATTATTCCATACGAAATTGAAATTAATAAACGAAGAAGTGAGAACCCAACACAATGAAGAAAAATAAACTATTTATAGCTACATATATCTAAGGTTATGCCCGTATAACTTTTACAGCGTCGTATGACAGATTGCACTAATTTTAATAAACTTTATATATACATATGTAGTTTTAAAGAAAGCAACAAATTAAATCAGGTTTATTGTTACAATGACCCGTAATAAAACAAGGGGCCATCCTTGCGTTTGGTGACACAATTAATCATAAACACAAGTTCACTGTCCATGCAAGGATGGATGATAAACACAGTGAATCAGTAATTGATGAAGTGCAACGCATGATCTATTTGTTAAAATGGTAAAATTACATGTAGAATCAAACAATTTTACATATACATTGTACGAGCAAAGACAAAACAGACATACTTATTTAGAATTAAAATGTTCACCTTATAAGCCAGCCGTTCCTCTTTTTTTAGCCAGCTTGGAGCAGAAATAAAAACTCCTTATAAAATCCTCACAATTACTAATTAAAGTAAGTCGTTATTTGCTGGGAAACACTTTTTGTGAGGAACAAATCGTAAGGTGCTCCTCTAGGTTGGATGATAAACACACATAAATAGTAATTGATGCGACTGTTACAATCTCTGATACCAAATTAGAAATGGATATAGCGTGTTTATAATGAAGGGCGAAAACGGGCACTATTCAACAAATATTGGTTCGGCATGCGATTGTGCTATGATCAACGTAAACTCTATAACAGTGGGTTGTAAAAATCAGGTTTTTTAAACGGATAGAAATAAAGTTTATGTTCGAGTTATTAATTGATAAGGGTACAGACACGCGCTTCCGGCACAGCGATATTCAATAAAGAGAATATAGTAAACCCTGCGATATTGCGATATTAGGGTTTACTATATTTTCTTTATAATATCGCTGTGCCGCAGAAAAATTCAACAAGCGCGTGTCTTTACCTTTAAGGAGAAGCAAAGCAACACTGTCACAGAGCCTGAACAATTTGTCAGCTTAAAAAAAACTGTTTGTTATTAGTTATTTAAATGTCGCTTTGCAAGGTTGCTTGTTGACAAAAAAAAGTTGAAGTTTCAGAAAAAAAAGCCCAATGAAGCCCCAAGTGTGTTCAGGCCCTTACCTTAAGTGAGTCTTTTGATGAGAAAGACTTATTTAAACCGCGTTCATGCAAACACAAAATCCCGAAAATGAATGCTCGAAAACCGATGGCTCAAAACCACAATTGTATAAAAACATGGCAATTTATCTCTTCTGCTCATGCAAAAATTGGGCTATTTTACGAGCTGTTTTTTTTTCTCTGTGAACGCGGCTTAAGGGTGCGGTTACTTGGAAGCAAAATCATAAGCTTTTAAAGAAATAAATGGTAACAATGTTTTTTTTTCACGGCTATCTTTCTCTAAAACATCAAGTCATTCCAATGAATCACATGTTGCATGAAACAAAAACAATGTTACCGCGGCCTTAAAAATATATTTAATTAATTTGTTAATTTATTTATTGCTTAAATATAGCGTCCTATCAATAACTTGAATATAACTAGAGAGCTTATATTATATCCATTCTGGTCATCATACAGGATCGTTCTCATCCCATTTAATCATGGATTTTCTCACACCTAAGAGTCATAGGTGATGGAATGAGAAATGATATGGTTGGCGATGGCCATTACGTACTTACCTGCTTACGTGAATAATAATTTGTGCTCTAATCGCAATAAATGGAACTATATTTATACCAGACATACATTGAAGATATAATAAAACAAGTTTTATTTGTGTCTATATTTATAAAATGCATTCAGGGGCGATTCAGGGACACCATGGTAAAAAAAACATAGCATGGAAAGATATGTTATCTGTATTCCACACAATTGACTTGGTTACGAGCAATAAAAATATGCATGCACATGTAAATATTGATATAATTCAGGTTCGAAAGTGCAAAAACTCTGTAAAGTATTTGTCCGAAATCTCTATATATTGAGGAAGTAACCATATGTTAAGGAAATATGGGCACAGAACAACGTTTCCAAAGAAAATGTTAACATCTGCGCCCGTATAACCTTAAAAATATAGCTTTGCTAATGAAAGCCAAAAGCCTATGATACATATGAAGAGCACTTCACGAGCTGTTCCCCAAAAAAGGTGTTCCCCACCAAATTCCAGCTGGCTTGAAAATTTCGACGAAATTCACTCTAGCTTGGAGATTTTATCAGATTGAGAAACACCTTTTTTGATCATTTCCTCATTTTCGTTATGAATATTGATAATAATTATCTCGAAATAGATCAAAACTGTATGCAATTGTATAATAAACTGTTAT
>LQRL01142800.1:2142-14746 GCA_001703475.1 Hydroides elegans
AACCATCGCTGCGAGAAAATCAATATCACATCTCTCAATCATTTTCCAATGAGCACTCCAGTGTTATGCAAGTAAAAGTACCAGTTTTGCCGTGTCAAATAAAATATATTTTCTTAAAAATGGATATGGATTTAGATAATACAGCTCGGTTTGAAATTGGCTGGAGTGTCTAGAATAGTCAAAGGACTATTAATGAGGAAGAATTCAATTATCTACCTGATGAAACACTAGCTACAATCAATACCGAAGATTTGCTTATCCCGGATAAAAAATGATAACACTAAAGAGACCCCGCAACGATTTAAATTTGTAAGCCAAAACGAAATCGCGATTACTTTAAAAAGAAGGTTTTTTTTCGGGGTTGCTGCCTGTATGTTTCATACAACGCGAGAGCCATTTAGTGTTTCATCAGGTAAATAATTGAATTCTTCCTCATTATTAGTCATTTGACTATTTAAGACACTCAAGCCCAAACGAGAGAAACGATTGTCATTTTAAATAATTAAGATACATAACATTTGGTTTTCATAATATTTCAGACTGTTCTCAAAGGTTTTAGAATATCTTTTTTATTGTGCACAATACTTAACAAAGATTTATAAATGATACTACATGTGAATGATTATATTGTATTAAAGTAATTACTTTAAGTAAGCAGACATTGAGAAAAAGAATACACCTTGATGAAGACCCCCACACGAGGTGTTTTTCAAAAAGGTGTTCTTTTTCAAATTTCATCTAGCTACAAACTTAAAAAATGGCTTTCTAGCTGCAAGAATTTAAGGAACACCATTTTAGTTTTTTGTCGATTTTTATCCATTATTTCGTCAATTTACGGTTTAATCTTATTAAGATATATAAAGCTAGGATTAATAAACTGGAGAACAACTAGAAATTGGTCATATATCCCAGTATTACTATTTTCATTTTTCATATATAAAAGGTGTTCCTCTTATGATTCTAGCCAGCTAGATGAGCGCAGTGTGCTCAGCTAGCTACAAAAATATGAAAACCTTTTTGCAACAAATATTTTTCTAAATGTAGTTCATTTTGCATGTTTCAAGGTTACAAGCGATTTTATGCTCAAATAAACACCTTTTGAAATGTTGGTCGTGGGTGCCCTTCGTTTATATTGATTCGTTTCAACTTATCATATTCAAGATAGTTTCAGTAAATAAAAAAATATTCAAGAATGTTGATTTGTACGTTTCATTTACATTGTGTTCACAAATTTCAGGTTACAATGCTTGTAAATTAGTTATTGTCTGTTTATTTTGTGCGATATTCCATTAATAAATAACTGGTTCTCTACTATCACTCTATTTCGGTTATTATGATTAGACGCCGTGCAATAACTCATTGTTTACACTCAAAAGGTTTAGAAAATGAGTTATTGCACGGTGTCTAATCAGAATAACTCAAATGGAGTGATAGTAGAAAACCATTTATTCATTATTGGAATATCGTACAAAATAAACAGGCAATAACTAATTTTACAAGCATTGAGACTTCAAAGGAATCATGCAACAATGATTAATTAACATGTAAACAGCCCAAGTTTGCCTTCAATTGTTGCATTTATATATTACTAAACGAAAACTGTCTTATCAAGAGGTATCCGTGTTACTGATGGAATAGCATGACACGGATTCGGACAATGACAATAGGAACAGTTTAGGTACAAACAATTATTTTGGTGTTTGATATGGTTAACTCTAACCTATCATTCGCATATCGAAAACTAAATGCTTGAAGGTTTCTTTGGAAAAAAAACACCTAGACTAATAAAAAGAAAATATTGAGACCAGCTCAGATTAAAATACTACATTAAGAGCACTTACAAACTTAATAACAAGAAGTGAAAAAAAAATCAATCCCTCATGCTAGATCAAACTAAAAATAACATGTCAAATGGTTTATTCAGCTAAATGTTTCATATCAAACATGCAGAAACCCAAATTATTTTGAATCAAGCCAAATGTTTTGAAAATATATACGAAAAGTGCCTAAATCAGCTTAAAGTCGCCGTTTGGACAAGGTAGCCAATATTTCTTACCATCTTTAATTGATCCATGCATGTTGTGCCAATTTCTAATATCAAATTTCTAAGAACTACATTTAAAACAACTAGTATCTTACAGCAAAACAACCCTCCCTCTTTACCTTAATTTCAAACTAAATCTGACACCCTCGAAATATAGAACAGCTTGTTAGTATCTCTGAAACCCGGTATACTGTGGGTGGCAGTGAAGGGAATATATCCCTCTGTGTTCCTCTTTAATCCATTCAATATATGTTATGCTTATTAAACCAATCAACTTTTTTCTCGGAAACCTCGCACGGACCAATCAATATTTCCCCGCCTCCTATATTATCGCCTACTTAACATTTTGCATGAAATTTCTAGAAGCAGTTGGTGGCAAAACCTTCTCCCACGGTTCTCCCGCTTCCCCATACATTTGACAAATCAGATCATATATCCCCTTTACGATTTCTTGTCCCCCAATCTCCTCACAAGTCGCACTTCTCTTACTCTCTTTAAAATCTCTCGACATAGAACTACTCATTCATATATTGTGCAACTGGATGGAGGCTGGGTTTAGGATAAAACCCCCTGCCATATTAATCCCCCTTTCTTCATCTACCCAAAAAACTATGCTACACATGGCAACCCCCCGCCCATTTCATCTAATTGTGCTCCTTAGAAATATAATTGTTCATTCGTATATCTACAACCAGGGGGAGGGGGCGGCGGCGGAAAGCGCATATCTTCCGCATATCTTCCTGAGCGGTCGCTTGCGCCGCAGGGTCAGTCACCGCAGCTGCGACCCCCGCTGCCGGGTTAAATACAAATGGCGGCGTTTGACTGGAAGTCGTCGCAAAACGCATGGCGGAAGGATCAAAAGCGGCTGCGCGCTGTGCCGCTACGACCGCTGCGGCGCGGTTACTGATACTGGTCATGCGCATATCAAAACCAACAGTAGCCGTGGCTTCGAGATTATCCATGTTTTCTAGGCGATAGTTCTTTAAATCGGGGGGCGGGTAGAGAAAAGAGGAGAACGGGGGTTCATCCATGAACTCACTGCTGCCTCGTAGTTGCGGGTGGTGATGGGAATTGTCGGTCCCTGTTGCAGTCCGCATCTGGGGTAAAGGCGCCGCTACAGTGCCAACACCACCCCCTGTTACAGGTGTCGGTACGCCGGGCGGTAAAGATCCCCCTACAGCCCGCATGTGCGGGTGGGGTGGTATGTTTGGGTTGATGACACCGCTCATACCAGCTATGGGTATCCCGCGCTCCTTTTTACCAGACACATTCTTAGGATCATGTTCTGTCATCATTTTCCCGCCCTGACTATTTTTATGGGCCTTGTGCACTGTGGTAGCGGAGTAATGACCTTGATTTTGACCTTCCAAGGTCAACAGTGAGTCTGGGCCAGGCTGGCTCACTACTAATTGTGAATTGGTTGGCTGATATTCGTGGAGAATTGTGACGGACTGGGTTGCGTGGACGTGCTAAACTTTGACCTTGACTCGTGGGTTCGCTTTGTCTTTGACCTTGAGATTGCCGTTGAGGTCGCGCACCGTATTTCAGGTGTCGTGGTTTCTTCCTTCCGCCGTGCATGCCATGGACCTGGTAACAAAAAAAACAGGTTACACAATTTAATTTGTTATGAATAATTCGACAGTTTTAAACATATTCAATAAGCAACATTTTATTGGTTTTGATCAACAGCTGGGAGTACTAGCATATAGACATGGTTTTTATTCTATATGCAGGTGCCTTTTAATCAAAATGTTGATTAGAAACTTCATTATCATTAATCGTATGTTCTTTAATTACGCAATACACATTACGCGTTGCTCGTCTTATCCTCACCTCTGTGGCGCTGCGTATCATGCCTCCCCATCTGTAATTCTCATCATCCTGTTCAGGCGGAGCTTGTAGTTTGTTCTCTTTATTCACAACCGCATTAAACGCACTCAGCTAAGCCTCCATTTTGCTTTTCATCAAACTCAGCTTTTTCTGAATGGATGCATTGCGGGCATTGAAATTACAGAAGGGTTCATCTTCATTGTCTACATCTTATTCTTATTTATTTTCTGTGTTTTCGAAACGAACCGATTTTGTTGTACCGTGAGTGTCTATTATGCTATGAGAGCCGCTGAGAATAGTTCGATGTTTGAAATATAAGGAGCTTTTGACTTTGCAGATTGTTTATTGTTTTTGATAACATTGTCTATGTCGGAGTGGGCTGCTTCCTTAGTTAATCGCTTTCTCGCGGCGATGGTTATAAACTATTTTTAGTAGGAATATTTATCAGATGAGTGAAAAATTTGGGGCTTGATATTTACAACTATATAGTTAATATCATGAATATAATGGTTTAAGTCTAACTTTAACCTTAAATTCTAATATTATTCTAATAAAATAACATTCAAACGTCGAAATTCGAGGGTTATCAAGGACCGGGTTTACACGCCCCTTGGTTATAGTTTGAAGGTAGACCAATTAAATTGAGGACAAACACGAACACGTTAACCTTGTGATTGGGGATAAAACAAGTTCAACAATAAAACCCTATATAACAAGACCGAGTTCATTTTAGTTATTCAATAAACAGGCCGTTTACGCATATATACGGGCATTCCTTAATAAAGGTAGTTTCTAGAAATTTTCAAGATAATTGAAATTTGCCAATTAAAAAAGTGCTGATGTTTTTAAGCTTAACGCGATTTTCGATGAGGTTTGTACGGGCGAGATTTCAGCTATTCTCCGATATATTTCGTGTGTCTTTGTCGAATAGAAAAAGGGCGTTTGCTGGGTCTTTTCATTTTTATTTAAAAGTTGATTTTGTCATATGTTGCTGTGGTTTTCGATGTGGTTTGTCCGGACTCAATCAAACATCGAGCTCAATTATATTTTTTTGGCTAAAAGAAGGACCAATATGGGATCTGGTTTTTGTGGGTAAATTTCATGATTTTCCCAAAAATTAAAATTTCGGCGATATTTAGAATGTGATTATATATTTAACATACACTACAGGTAAACATAGGAGGCTAATTTCTTTTCACAAAATATAGATAACTTGAATATAAATTACGTCTACGAACACTGCATTCTCCTTCTCGAATTCGTAGTTTCCATAATCAAGCATCTCCCTGTCGCAGAAAAAAATGATAACCGCGTTTGGGTTGTGCTTTCTTCAGTTTGCATTTATGATTTTTCAAATGAGTATTGGAATAAGACTGAGAGGATTGACGCGATTCGCAGTACGCCTATTGGGACAATCTGACTTTCACAAAATGATTGTATGTTGTTGTGGCTTTACGTTTTTGACAATTTAGATAGTTTGGAAACTAGTTTATAACGCCCTTATTTTATAAATAAAATGAATGACAAATTATATAACTGTGAGGTAATAAATTATCAAAGATAAAGTTATAACCTTTCTTATCATTCATAAGTGTAAGAAACCACAAAAATACCATATGATAAATGACATCGTCCGTATTGAACCTACCATTTCTTTCATCTACAAAAAACTTGCAGTCAATGTGCAACAGTTCATCGTTCCCCGTTGATAACGTCCCTGAATATCGCTATCATCATAACAACCATTCGACTTTACTATCGAACCAAACCATTGTAGAATCCAAGGGTGTGTGCTCGTTGGGATGATTTTATTCGATTGGTGTTACATATTATATGAATGAAAATAAAATAAACGGAAATCCCTCTATGTGACCGGCAAATATAATTCTTGCATAGCGCATATACCTGTTTTATAATTTCGTGACCAAAATTGTTAATAGGCAAACAAGGGTTCAAAATATACGCAGATCATATATTGTTACGCTTGTTTGACACATTAAAAATTGTTCAGGTTTTGCATAAATGTATTTTGTTAGCGATTACTGTAAATACTGTTCGACTAAGACGGTAGGATAAAATTCCTTCTGCTCATACTCAAATTGTGTATCATCTTTTCTTCAATAATTCATGAGATTCATACATGGGAAAGAGATATAATTGTCTATGATAGCTTATATATTGAGTCACACCCCACTTTGGCTCATTGAATTCAAATCACGATATAATTGTCCAACATTATAACATTAAACGTGAGTAAAACACATTGCATATAACAGTTATACACATTGATGAATAGAATGTATGTTATTACTATACTCTAGGAAATAAAATTTTGAGAGAAACGTTAAAGGTTTCATTGATAAAAAATAGTTTAGCTTTAGTTAAATTTCTGTGGATATAAATATCTGTCATGAATCACAAAGCACGTTGCAATAACACACATCTTATCATGTCTTTTCATGCTATCCTATTGTTTACTAGACCCCTTGAAATATTAGCTGCGTAACCTACTTCAAATAAGGACAATCGTTAGATCAAACATGCACTTCTATATATGCCGCGCACTAATATGAATGGAAACATTAATTAATTACATTCATGTAGCAAAAACGATGCATTTAAACGTTGCATTTATACGTAAATATCGATGTAAAATAAGTTAATATTATTTGTGTCGTTCAACTGAATAATGAGTCTTTGGTAGAATTGGTTATATTGGTTGATTTGAAAACTTATGTTTCCCTAATCTTTTGTATGTAAACATTACAGTTAAATTTACACATCCTTTCTCAACGTTACACACGCTGGTGAATTCAATTTATCTTTTAAAAAATAAATGAAAATGAATTAACAGGCTTCATTCAAATTTATTTTTTTAAGAATATGATCTTTAAATGTCACGTTTTATGCCTTTCAATGCATTAAATTCACGTTTTATATAATTATTTTAGAACATTATGTTATTTGATGTGGTTTATATGAAACATTTTGATAATGAGCAAATATTGATTATTATATTTAACCTGCTGTTGTTTGGGTTCCTTACAATATCCAAGTTGTATAACCTACTTCAAATAAGTACAAGTACTTACTTATATCTTTCAGGATGATACGATCCACTTTACGATATACTACATATTGATATTTATGACAGCATTGGTGTTTTTTATACTTATGCAGCGAAAGTTAGGCACTATATTATATAGATATTTACACATTGAATTCATTAGTGAATTTCGATATTAAACAATTTCGACATAAATTGTGTCGCTCTGCTGAACAATGGGGAATATATTTGGTAAAGAAACTGAGGTAGCGTTGAAGGATGGCGAATTTGACATTGGTAATTATCGAGTCACCTTAACAGAAGATATAGGGAGCGGGTCTTTTGGAACCGTATTTCAAGCCATAAATAGACAAACTAAAGAAAAACTGGCTGTCAAGAAAATAAAGTACAAATTTGGCACAGAAATAAACGATGAACTTAGAAATATGGCTGAAACTGAAGCGGAAAGCATGAAAATGGTGCGACATCCACACATTGTGAGCCTTTTAGATTATAAAATTGCTAATGGCAGCGCTTGGCTTTTCATGCCATTTTGTGATTGCGGTGATTTGAATAGATATCTCAGCAATAATGCTGATATGTCGATTGGAAAACGTTTTATAATGATGCACCAGCTAGCAAACGCTGTATCTTGTTTGCACAGGCATAACCCACCGATAATTCACCGTGATATCAAGCCGGGCAATGTTTTGGTTAAATCCATTTATGGTGCAGATTGTGCAATGCTTACGGATTTCGGGTATGCTAAATTGTATGATTACAACATGAGCATTGCTGGTTCACTGGTCTATCGCGACTACCACGAATCATTAAAAGGTACACCAAGTTTTATGGCTCCTGAGTTTTTCATGGAAGATCCATCAGGTTTGAAATACACTGCAACCGTGGATATTTTCAGTTTGGGTCTCATGTATTCCATCATATTCGAGTATTCACAAACAAACCAGAATCTTTATCCTATGAGTGGTAAGTCTAAATCATTGGTTAATTATCATAAGAGGAAAGTAGAGTTTTTAGATTATCCGCAAAAAGGATGTTTTCTGGTGAAGGTTTCATTATGCTATAAGAGAATATCTATTATCTACGGGCAATATCCTATCGTACTTTATATTTATATGTTTAGTGAAAGCAAAGAGAGAGAAAAAGGTAGTCAACTTCGGCTTTGAAATGAGCGAATGCTACAAGCGATCAGATACATTGCCTTACATTGTTCAACACGATGCAAATGACAATGAACGGATAAAGGACCTTAAGGAGCTGATCCTGGAGATGACTGCATTCGATGACCATGACCGGATACACATTGGAAAAGTTGAGGGCACATTAAAACGCATCGTATGTAAGTTTTGATTTAAGTTTTAAGAAATTGTCTGAACAGTCTGAACTGAGTTATTTTGCAATATCTCCCAGCTTTGTTTACAATATGTTTGTAAGTAAGTTGATTGTTCAGTTAGTCAATCATAATGATAAACGCCGATTTCTTCGCTTATTTAAGACAGTAGAACTTTTCGTTGCCTTATCCTCTAGTTTTGGATTTCGATAAAGTGAAATGACTCGTTGAGTAAAAATGTATCCTTCGTAAGCTATAAACTAAGGCCATTAGAATATAACAAACGCGTTAGTATAGCATCCTCATTATAGCTAATACCGATCGTGCGTTTGACCATAGAGCTCCATATCCACAGCATGTGCTTTCAGGTATTCTCAGCATTGTTGGTCCTTTTAATGACAATTAAAAAAATTCTGTCGAATTTATGGATATCATACTTGCTTAAAAATTCGAATTATACTACAAGTTATTAGTATTATGCACTTAAAATTAAAATGCTGTGAACGCACACTTGAGCTTTAATAGTTATTGCTTTCTTCAAAACATGATTTATTAAAAAAAGGTTTATGATACTTATACTCGAACATCAGCGATTAAATTAACAATGTTATATACGCATTATCAAAATTTTCATAACAGATACTATATCCATTACTATATTAAAATGAGTCCAGCAAACTGAATGAATGGTTTAATTCTAATATAATGTTCTGGTAACAAGCTGGTTTTTAATATTTCTGATTTGTTTCAGTGTCTGAGAGATTATCAACAGTCCAAGCAAATAGTTTGGCTTTTGAAATGATTGGACGCAAACTAACCCAAGTGAAAAATATTCAAATATCAGATCATCCATGGTCTCTTAAATTGATCGATGGAGAAATATGGAGTTGCCAACGCGACGGGGTATTAGTTTATGATACAACACTGGCTTTTGTGAGGCGCATGAAAATTGGCTACGCATACGATGTTGCCCTTCTTCCTGGAGGAAATGTTGTTATTGCTGGGGGCGCTTTGCGTGAAATGTCAAAATCAGGTAATGAAAAACATTTGTTAAAAACGTTTAATATGGTACAATAATAATAACAATATAAATTTGAATACATATGTTATACTTGGTGAAACAAATCAGAATTTGTTTTGATTCCAAACCGTGGGAACTACCTTACACTGCAGTGCAAATAACTCATATGTATGTATATTCTTCATAAATATATATATTGCCTTTAGAAATTAACTTCAATTTGCACATTATATGAATGAACATATTATGCTGCTATATGTGTCTTACTTGTCTTTCAACCGAACAATCACAGGTGACTTTATAAAGAAGATATTGAGCAAAATCCATTCCGGTGTGGCAGTCCAAAACGACAAGTGCTACGCGTGCCCATCCTTTTCATCACGGATAGACGTATATGGGTGCAGTGACTGGCAGTTGCTGCGATCTATGCAACTACCTGGCTGTGACAACCACTGCTGGAAGCACACTATATCCGTTAGCGGTCAGTACATCAAAGTGTGCTGCCGGGCTACGCACAGACTTACAGTATTGAATTTGGATGGAAAAGTAAAGTCGATTCATGGGCCTCAGATTGAAATTAAAAATAATTACAGTGTAGCCGCCAATCGAGACGGATCAATAAAAAGTAGGTTGTTGTGTCCATTGTTATGCCAAGAGGACGATGAGGGCAACATGTTTATCACAGATGAATTCAATGGCCGTCTGCTGTTGTTCACAGCGGATAACATATGGTTAGATGTCACACCAGATGCGGGGTTTAAGCGCCCAATAGGTGCAGTCTGCTTGAAAGGGCGTCTTTATGTTAGCAGTGGGTATAATAATGAATTCATCACTATGTTTGAATGATAAAAGCGCGCTATATTGAAAAAGAACATGATGCGTTGATGTGTGTAAGGAAAAAACTTTTCATTTACAAGTAAAAGACTATAGCTATGTCACTGATAGCTATGCCACTGTTATTTTTATATAAAAACCCCGTATATCTTGCCGAGTTTACATATAATCAACTAATGAAATCATTATGTTAAGTTATTAATTTGTATTTATTTAACAAATTTTAATTTAGTTTGCTATAACAACATTATATTAAACTAGTAATTAAATCATTGCTTTTAAATGTATCAGATCAGTATTGGAACTTTTTTTTATGTTTTTGGACCATTCATCGTGGTGTTTACACATTCTTTGTTCCATACGTTACGTTAAAATCTGCTATATACATTCAGAAAATCCCCACATGGTGAATGTCTTAATCATGCTAATGTTTCGCTTACTAATTTGAAACTGCTGCCACACAGAAACTGAATCAAGCCTTATAGTATGTGTCAGCAGTATAATTTTTCTTCAAAACAAAACGTGCATTGTGTAGGAAACGATTACATTATTAAATAATTACAATGTTAACAATTAAAACGACTCTATCAAAGTTGTTTAAACTTGATATATAATTCTTTATACGTATAATACGCTACAGAAGCTGAATTGATGTTTTTCTTTTTCATAGTTTCAAAACAAAATCACATATTGAATAGATTCTTAAGCTTTGTTGATTATTATGACAGTTATGGCAGTTATTGCAGTTATTGACAGATTATGCTCCACATATACATATTAACACGATATCAGTACTTGTAGTAGATTGTAAATATAAATTTTATTTTCAGATAACGAATATGTGAAAAATAATATGGCATGATTAATCGTTTCTATGGTACAATGTGTGGATTAGTATTCGAAATCTAGACCAATAATAGAGTAAGAGGGAAAATACTTATATCCCGCCTTTTTTCTAAAGTTTTCCTTCTCATTCCTTCTCAGTTTGAATACACATATCTGTTTTACTTCGGGATAACCCTCCGAATACACATATTGGTATTACTTCGGGATAACCCTCCGCCCTCCTTTGCAGCAAACAGTATTTTTGGTTAATAAACATGTCTTATTGTTGATACATCAGCCGCTCTGTTCCATAAACTATTCCTTCGGACATTGATGTCCAACATTAATATGGTGATAGAGAATGAATGCGAGCATAGGGGAGAGAGAGTCAATAGCCGGGGAAGATAGACTGAAAGAAGAGAAGAGGATCGCAGAGAAAAATCAAAACGAAATATGGTTTCTTTGAATGAGATGACTGTAAAACATAATTAATATGCAATGGCAATAACACGTCAAGGAGGGAGGCCGACATAATGAAGTTATCAATGTTATAAGACAGAAACAAATATTTCAAATTTGGATGACATGTTAGCACCGGATGGTAATGTTCACTTCAATGTATGACATGCATTATACATTCACTTTATACCACTATACTTACGAGTACAACCATAAAAAATAACGAGTTTATGCATAACATCTTACATACAAAATAGTGTACGTGTGCATTTTAATGTTATACGAAATGTGGATAGAAACGCGATTTTAATAAACAAAAACTGTTTGTGTTATATTTGCACAACTTTTCAGTAATATATGATTATGACACATGACATTTATTTAATAATGACAAGAAAACCTCCCACTAATGAATCTTTATCTAAAACTTAGAAAATACCATTTGTCTTCTGCCATTGCTCTCCCCTTCACCCATTCCTTAAATTAAACATAAACGCATAATCAAATATCAATCCTTAACAGCTTCTTCTTGCATATATTTCAAAGCAGATTTGTCTCAGTTTAATTTTAAAGCGGGAAAACTACTCATTCGTATTCCTCATCGTAGTCAGTGGTGAATGGTGGTGATAGAAAGCGCATACAACATGCTAAATGTTTTCAAATCGACGAATCATTCTTGATTTTTGATTTTTCATATTTCATAGGCTTTTATTCTGTAAATCGGTCCGAGAAAGAAGAATGAGTAGACATCAAGCGTTATTTCCATAATTTTCCAACGCTTTACAGATAAAAAATCGATCCCTGTCAATGAAAGTTGTCCAACCCCAAGATCAAAGTTTATGTATATTTGCTTTCCTTGCACAGGAAGCGAATGTGGGTGTCCCATACTTCAAAATAGCTACTGATGCTCACTGAACCGCGTTGAATATGTATTTGGGTTTCATAAAAGGTTTCGAGAAGGTATGACCTTCAATTCATTAACTGTCTAATTGCAAAAGCGATGTGAGGCAAGGTTGACTTACTGTCTTTATTTACTTTACTGTTACTGCTTCCACTGGCTTCCACTGACTTCCTACTGCTGTGTCCGGGTTAGTTTTTTTTTCATGTGTTTTTATGTGAATAAAATCCTGTATTTGTATTTTTGCCATGCAAATTTATCATCAATATTTTGCTTGAAACTAAGCAGTTTACTTC
>LQRL01142800.1:14908-26748 GCA_001703475.1 Hydroides elegans
AACTGGCCTTCACTGTCTCCATACTGCTGTGTCCGGGTTAGTTTTTTAACGTGTTATTTATGTTATTACAATCCTGTATTTACATTTTTGCCATGTAAATTCATCATCAATATTTTGCTTGAACCCAAGCAGCGTACTTTAAAGTTTTTATCGCTTACACTAAGTGGATATCTTAACCAGTGGTTGTCAAAGCTTTGCATTAATCGTAACCTGATAAAGCATCAACATTGATTCAAATCAACATTGTTTGGCTATATATTTTTATTAAGCCTGCTCTTCCCAAAGTTGAATGATTTGATATTGCACTTACTATATGGTATGCAAACTTATTTTAAACCAAAATATATAATACCTTATTTTTTGCGTCGTAAATCCATCAGTTTTTCGAATTAAAAGATTATGTCGAACAACATTGCTTAAAAGAAACGTTATCAAAGAGCCCCTTTTGTCAAGACATGATTACAAACAAAGTGAATTCATCTATAATAAGTAAAATAAACGAGGTAATACATCCTTTTGATGACAGTAACGTTGTCATCAGACTATAAAATATTGCAACGTACATTGCAACAAGTTTACTCTTAAATGACGGATTCGGAAATCTTAAACATGGGGTTAAATGGCAAAATGCAGCTTTAAAAATTGATTTATTGAGTAATGTACCCACGGTACGACTTAAACAATAATTGAATAAATCCTTATATTATTATGATTTTAATGAGTTTACTGGTAGGTCAAATCGTTTTCATAACAAAACATCTCCCTTAACTTCCATATTATAGTTGATATTTAACATTTGCTCTTATGGCAAAATTCTATTTTTAAATATTTTTTTGAGCATTGTTACCAAGATAGAATCATATTTGAAGTAATATAAAATTGAACTTTACAATGGTATCTTGACAACAGTACTAAGTTTAATTGTAGGTCTAAACATTTTGTTTACTTAACAGCCCCCTAAACTTGCATATAAAATGATATTTTACAAAGGTTAAGTGGAAAAAACTATTCTTTTAATATTGTTTTAAGGGATGTTCCCACGATAGGATTGCATCATATCAAATTAAACCTTATCTTATCCTGTTTTCTATGGCACAAAGGTTCCTGGTAGGTCGAAAAGTTTTGTTCACAAGAAAACCCTCAAATATTCCCATTTATTGGTTGATATTTAACGTTTGGTTGAATGGCAAATACTATTTATATCGTACCTAAAGAAATGCTCCCACGATAGGATTTTATCAAAAATCCATATTAAATTTATCTTCATTTGATATGTTTCCAACGGTACCAAGTTTACCGGTAGATCAAAAACATTTGTTATCTTAAAACTGTGTATAAACAAGTCGCGCTTACATTAGATATAAAGGTTAAAAGCTTAACGGATTACTACCATAATATATTTCAAGCATTACATTTGACTGCGATTGTAGAATGAATAATATAGGTGATTTAATTTGTCGCTATACGAATAGTAAAAAACATCCCAATTTATGTAATTGGAATGAAGTAAATTGTAATTCACTAAGCCCACATCTAAGACTTAACAAACACAACTAAACTGTCGTGATGTGTAATGGCTCGTTTGGCACAGTATATGATGCCACCAACATATATACACACGAAATTGTAGCCGTCAAGAAGATCGAGCATACGTTTAGGAAAGTAGTCAATATTGAAATGAGAGACATGGCACCGTCAGAAGCAGAAAAAATGTGAATAATAGATGAACCTAACATCGTCAGCATGCTAGATTACAATATCCACCATGGAAGTTCATGGTGATTTATGCCATATTGCGATCTCAGTGACATGGGTACAAATCTAAAAACAGATCTGAATGGTCAATTTGACTACAATTTATGTAATCATGTCAAATCGATTATCTAAACCATATTTTAATGTGCAAGAGAAAGTTTTAATCGTAATTGCTAATTGTTATATCAGATATATCTTGCTTTCAACATTAAATGAAAGCCAAGAAAGACAAAAAGGTATTTTACTTTGGATTTAGAAATGATCAAGTACTTTAAGCGATCAAAGACATTGGCTTGCACTGTGGGATGACAAGACATCGTTACAGGACCTAAAAAAGCTCACCCGGAAAATCACGTTTTCAAATGACCATGAAAAGATTTACATAGGGACAGTGGAGAAAACATTGACACACATGTTGTGTAAGTCATGTATGGTAACAGAAACGTCTTCCTATTAATCAAGTGTTTGTGAATCAAATTTTGTTTTTGTACAAGATGTCGTTCTTGTCCGACGTTGATTTGTGCGATGATTATCTAGTAACTTAGAAGTCACTATTTTAAACCTTGTAATAAATAAAATTCTAAAGCTCTGACCATATAACTTCAAACAAAGTTTAATTATGGTTTTGTGATTGTTCACTATCATTTCGACGATTGAGTCATAGTGGTTTTTTTTATTCGCGTGAATTCGTTTATATACAGTAAAATCACTCCTTGTTAAGCTTGCACACTCTTACCATAGCTTAATAACCGTATTTCAGCTTATGACCATTATAGGTTTAACAATAGAGATTTAAAGTCGATATCGTGTTTTACGTATTCTCATAATGATTGATATATTGTTTGACAATTAAATCATTTATGTAAAAAAACAACACCTTATCCCAAAACCATTATACACTAATCATATG
The DNA here is from genome assembly GCA_001703475.1 of Hydroides elegans. NCBI lineage: Eukaryota > Metazoa > Annelida > Polychaeta > Sabellida > Serpulidae > Hydroides > Hydroides elegans. The sequence goes on from LQRL01142800.1 coordinate 17,574, forward strand.
ACAATGTACTCATGTAGACAAACATGAGTGATTTCATTCATCATTATTATTAGAATTATCAATAACAGTAATACAAAAAATGATCAATATGATTTAAAATCAGTACTTAGCATTGATATTAAGCATTGTCTTGTGTTTGCGAGATTGGGAGAAAATATTTTACAAATATTACTATATTTATATGTGAAATACTATAAAATTTAACGAGGCTGGAAATCAGGAAATAGGCACAAATATCTCAAACTTAGCCTCGCTCAGTATTATATGTGAAATAGTATACATAATTATCTTTTTCTAAGGGATTCGATGTGTTAGGCGCCCTGGATGTTATGATTAACATTCATTATAATATTAATAATTGTATACATTAATGTGCGACTTTGACCTATTTTTAACGTTAAACGTTTGGCGTTTGACGTGTAGCGCTTAGCATGTAGCGTTAAGCGTTTAAGAGTTTCTCGTTTATGAATTATGGGTTTAACAGTTCGCGTTTGCGATGAGAAGATAGAAACTGGCGCGCAAATATGTATATATAAACTATAATGGATGATGCCATAGTGATCATAGTATAGGTCTTACTAACAACTTAAAAAAACAATATTTTCATGCAATAAAGAGGGTAAATAATGCCTACAAAATGTTGCTGTTGGACTTTCAGTTTATTCATTTGTGTGTGGGTGAACCCGGCCTTTTGGCTCATTTTTGTGTTTACGCAAGTTATAGATATTTTAAAAATTGGAAACTATACTATGTAAACTACATTGTTTACTAAAAAATATTGGTTAGGTATTTCATAGGTAAATTATGATATCATTACAATATGTTAATGTCTCAATTTGACGGAATTAATATAATTTTGTAAGAATAATCGCACGTTCTATTGGCCTAGTTTCGTCTTGATATCATGCTATTTACTGCTATATTATCAATATGTTAATTTTAGCCTAAAATCCCCCAAAACATTTAAATATGCAAAAAATGATCAAGTCTAGAAAAATCATTTTTACGAAAAGGTGTTCATATTTTTGTAGCTAGCTGAGCTAATCTCCTTCATCTAGCTGGCTAGAATCGAGAAAGGAACACCTTTTGTGAAAAATGAAAATCAAAATACTTGTTTTTACTACCAATTTTTCAATACAAAACAATGTAGCACACTTAGATATAAACATCTAAATGAAAATGAAATACAATTTCCAAATGGATAAGTAAAAATACCAAATTAATTAAAAGGGTGCTACTAAAATTCTTGAAGCTAGTCGGCAAATTTTGAAAGTTTGTAGCTAGATCAATTTTTAAAGAAACACCTTTTTTTAGGAACACCTCGTGGGGTTCTCTTCAATAAAAATCTAACATGATCAAGAACAAGTATCTTTATATTCGAATCCCAAAGAGCGTAACAAAATTAAACAAAATACATAATTTGAATGCACTTGTTAAAACATTGTTGAAAACAATTTGAATTCAAATAAATAATACATAATGAATGACGCAAACGAGCTCAAAATATTGTGGCTTGTTATGTTAGCCTAATAACAGGAAATATACTGCGTTTATCTAAACAATTACATAAACATAATATCCGCATTCGCCTGTAAGTAGAGATTCTTGATAAACATCATGCTACTTGATATTTTGTTCGAAAGTTAGGTCAGCGAGTTTACATCAGGAGCATTGAGCTTATTCTTAAAATGACATATACATATTCTCACTAACTTATTTATGATCCGCCATGACATTTAATATAATTCTAAAGAGAAAGAAACAATTCTAATCCATCAATATATAAGTTTAAGTGAATTATATTTTGTGAATTTATATATGTAAAATGCTACTGTTTCTCTGAGGGTGTGCAGGTGAAACAAAATGATGATTTAATTCATGTTTGATTTTCATGGTGCAAGTAGCGTTAACAAATATATCTATAATTTCTAATTATTTCGACAACTTATTTGTTGCTTTGCATAGGTACAAACGCGAAATCGCATGTAATTTTGATTATAAACGCTTAAAGGTGTTGCTATGCACACTATTCTTTAATAGTCCTTTAATTATTTACGTATACAATGGATCGATGACTACGCCCAAATAAATATTGATAGATGCTCTTTAAGCCATTTTATAGATTCTCTTTAAGCCATTTGTATGTGTATTCTTAAACACTGGTTCGTCCATAGATTAAGAAATATATCGGTATCGGTCATGCAATTTGCATTCAAAACGGTGGACATCAAGCGACCCTTTTAAAGTATAAAACATTATTTATGTGAATATGTTTGTGGTAGAATACACCGATGATACGGTCGTGACCGCAACACCCGTCAACATATATGTAAAAAGGTATGATGTTATCTAAAGTTTGTAATATCAGAAAGGGAAAATTAAAGACGATTTATACTCAAACCGATTTATTACGATACTCTAACTACTTTTTTTCACTGCTTCATTTAATTCAGTTACGAACTCTAGCAATCTACTTTTGGTTTATCGGTGGCATAGAACATTTGCAAAGTTGTTTTATCGAAATTCAACAGCATAACATAATAATACTAAGATAAAATTAACACATACGAAAAATGATGAAAACAAGTTCAAATAAAAAGTTCTTAGACATATAACTTTGAAAAAACATACTATTTGCTGCTTAAATTAAACTAAGCGTTTGACCAACGTCATGTAGCACAATAGACGTTCTATCATCAATGCTTACAGAGATATAACAAAAGTGGGTTCGATAGATGTTACCTAATCATGTAACAACATGAGGCTATTGTTTATGTGCATGGCCTTATTAAGCGGTTTAATTAAAAAAAACAGTGTGTTTGCACAGCTTGTAACCTTGTACAAATATATACTATGCCGTATTGAATAACAGGATGCTTTCCAGGCATGTTGCATTTGATAGTTATTACCCGATATCAGTATATACAATGCAAATCATATGTATTTTGTTACAAGAAGAATATCTTAGATTAAGACTTCAGCTATGCAAATGTTGATGATATTACGCTTAAAATTGAAATAAACGGCATTGTTTGGATACATAACTTCAATTCTTAAGAAACAATCAAATATAATTAAGGCATTAATAAACAAACTTTTAACGTTTTATTTCAAATATTAATCAAAACAGCTAAAACCTTAATAAGGCAAACTAGTTAAACATATATTTTGAAAGTTTTAACAAAAAGTACATACACATAACGACATACGAAATTCCCCCTATTTAGACAATAAAATATTCCGCTATATTATGCGAAAACTATTATCATATAGGTTGTGGTAAACATTACATTCTCAATAAACTGAGTTAGGGGAATTATGTCACAGTTTATATAAAACCTATGGGCAAAAGTGAATCAAACATTTTTCGGTCATTTGAAAAGAATGCTTAGTAACTATAGTTAATATTTCGGCTGTGTAATGTCTTTAGTACGGCCAGTGTATAGATGGAATTAATTCATATAAATGTGATTGCAATAAAACAGGCTTTAATGGAGACCATTGTGAACATGGTAATAATTACTAATGAGTTAATTATGACATAGAGAACATACTATACATTAAATAAGTGCATTTTCTTAATCCAATTTTTACTTTTTACATACTTTTTATGTGTTTAGCGAAATCGTTTTCATCGTAATAGTGATTAATATTTTTATTTTTACCATTGTCATCGAATAATTGATTACCATGTTTTTTACTAATTTAAGATATAGATGAGTGTAAGGAATCGCCTTATCTTTGTGGATCTGCATTGTGTACGAATCATATCGGCGGATATTCTTGTGTTATAGGTAATAAACCGAATCAAAGCAATCCATAACTTGACTATTAATCTAATTTATATTTTAATACAACTTACCAATACGGGAAATTATGTATAATTCATTTGCATTAAAAAAGGTGCTGAAAATTATGAATACAATTACAAGATTATTCTTTATGTTAACATTTGAAATTATGGCAGTTTGGTGCTTGCAAGTTCGTGCTAATGTAATAAACACTATAACTATAACTCACATCGAATAACTTTTGAATATTGTGTGACAATAAAATGACAACAAAATGACAACAAGTTGACAACACGATGATGCAGTTTATAAAAAAAAGATATTTTACGAAGGTAATCGCTAATGTATGCGTTTATATTCTATTCAGGTAGCCAACACACTTTCTTGACTATTGGATTGGTGTGTGCCTCGATATTAATAGGGCTGGTCGTTATTTCGTTAGTATTCAGTTTGTATAAAAATTGGAAACAACACAAAAGTATTGTTATTATCACCCAAAATCAGGAAGTTAATAATATAAATGGAGACGTCAATACTAACTCCTCTCTGAGCAGCATATACGATGAAATTGAATTCTACGAACCGGCCAGAACAGCAAGCAGCCATCCTAGCGATCCGTACGCTTATGATGAGCTCTTTGGACTCGATGGAATCACTATCCTTAATAACCCCAACCAAAACAATGAGGAATCAGCCCAACCTATCGCTGGTATCAAAACAATGTCGCTTCCTACTAACCTTAACAAAATTGTCAATGAGGACATTGCGAATAAAAAAGAAGAAAAGGACGAAGTGTATGTCGACATCTTACCTGAAAAGTTGGAACTACGCAGTGGGGTTGAATACAATGAAGAAGGTTGTATGTACAAGTCAAAAAGCATGAATGATGTTTTAAAGTCGGGAAAAGGTGATACGGAAAATATGATTTTAAGCTCCAAGAATACTGCAACATTCGGAAATGCGACCAATATCGTTTCTGTTAAAGTCGATATTCATTAAACTTAAGGAAACACGATATTTTGAACTTAGGAACACATATTCAAATGTAGTATGGTCGTATGAATTTTGATAAAAGGATAAGTGACCAAGTAATAACATTAACAATAATAAACGATAGAAGAAACTCATTCTTAAGCCTGAAGCTGATCTGCTATTGGATATTATGTGTCAATAGATTTTCAGTTTTGTTTGTATGTTTTGTTTCTATATATGATATCCTTAATATTGTATTTTCAAGAAAATAATATCCGTGTATTTTTGTAAATAAATATATTTTGTAAATAAATCTACTTTCACATACTCGTTGTCATATTTCACGGCTTTCTTTTACTTGACATAACAAATAACTCCCTGCTGCTATACTGTTGTTGCATTCAAATATTGGTTTTTACCATTTGAAAATGGACCATAGTGTTTTCATAGAAACTTTAAGGGAATTCAGCTTTGTATTGTTTACCTTCATATTCGTAATGTATGCTATTCTTTATGTGCGATTCGATAGGTGTACTCTATTGTTGTTTATTGGCGATATGATTGAATAATATACTCAGATTTGTGCAATATTCATAATTTGAAATATTGTTTTAATTCATTCAGTATCACTCATGATCTATCATATAAACGAGAAAATCAAACATACATACTTACAAATGCATATGTATAAGCATTAATTTGTTCATGCAAATACATTTGTAAAAACGACTTTACTGATGGCTTACCTTCGGTTCTGCTGCTTTTAATGCAGCTAAAAAAATAATTTGCCAAGTGCTGGAACTGCTTTTATATAATTACAACTTTTTACAGGGGCCCATTGTAAATGTTTATTGGAATATTTGTTTCTCTTATTAAACATTATGTTTTTTATTTTAAGAATAGTCGGCATCCAAAGAGAAATTTCATACACAAATAATATTTTTTTTGAAAAGTATGGTAGTTTTGTTGTATAATATATAAGTCTTGGCAAAATGTGATTCGCATATTTTCTCACGTTGCCGTAATTGCTTGGATCACCGAACCCGAATTTAATTTCAACTTATCTTGCCTAATCGAAATCCAAGTTCAGCATACTTTTGACTCTATTCAAGAATGACAAAAAGGCGATGAAAGTGAAGTTAGGATTGCAAATGAATCTATAGAGAACCACTGCCAAAGTGGGGTGTCAGTTTATAGCGCAACTTTGATCCATGTCCGACGTGTTGATACCTGATTTGAATGCGAGTTTGCCCTTCTTTCACCAGCACCAGGAAATATGTTTTAGGCTAGGAGCAAGTGTAAAATATCTCACACGATACAAGCATTATTTTTGGACTACATTTAAAAGCATACATAAATACATTCAAAATGAACGAATCAATATTTGTTCGACTGTAGGAGGCAAGCTCTCAGATACCGATCAACGTACCAACGTTTGCTGTTAACATAGAGATAACCTAAAAATATTGAATTCGAATGGACAAGTAAAGTCAAAGCGTGGGCCTGAGATTGTAAGAACAGAGGAATCAACGAAAAAGTGATTCCATGTGGAAAGACAAAGAGTAGATTAAGATGATCATATTTTTGCCAAAAGGACAATAGGGGAAACGTGCTTATGGCAGATATATTTAGCAACCGCCTGTTGTTGTTTACAGCTGAGGGCGAGTGGCGCAATATGACATATGATAGAGGTTTAAAAAGACCAACAGTCGCCAAGTGGTGGAAGGGGCGTCATTACGTTAAGAGTTGGTATGACGACTCAATCACTTTATTTGAATAATCATATATGCATGTTATATATGTATGGAACACGCAGTAGATGATTCGGTGATAAATTATAGTATATAAAGAAACAGCGTGTCATTTCAAGATAACTCCTCATGCTTTATTTGTATTATGTAGTTACAAATATAGGCTTTATAGATATGTGGTAAATATTTTACTGTATGAAGTGTTTGCAGAAATACCGATACAATTGACATTGTTCAAAAACAACTTGAACACATTTCATGATTTCTAATCTATCAGTGTTGAAGCACAATGCCAAAAACAAATTACCAGTTTAAGGAGCCAAGTTTAGCTGTTAAAGTTGTATTTAATAAGTACTTTATATATTTTATTTAAAAATTCAACTAAGGAAACTAACCATTTAAACCATTCTCAATTTTAAATGTCACCAAAAATGTGTATTTCTCATTGATTGTGCCATTAAATTTGATTTTTCATACAAATATGGAACAGAAAAAAATAACTGTTCACCTTGCTTTTACCTACCTACCTAGGTCGATGTTGGAAACATCGACCTGCCTGGATCTTCCACTGGTCCCTGCTCAACATCAAGGATGCCATCTCGCGTTCTTGGAGGCCGGTGTCGTCTCGCAGCTGCTGCACAAACGTCCGTGCCGGTTTTCCTCGCCCTCGCTTGCCGTGATTAGGGGTCCACAACACTAGATTGGATGCAGCTTCTTCTGGGTGCCTATAGCAATGACCAGCCAGCTTGAGTCTCTTTTGTCTGATTGTATCTGTGGCTTTGGGTAATTCAGCATATAGTTCTTTGTTGTTCACATGGTCTCTCCAAGTGAACCCCAGTGCTGATCTTAGCAGTCTCGTGAAACAACCATCGATTCTCTTTGCCAGTGTCTCTGTGAGTGTTCATGCTGCACTTCCATATAGGAAAACTGACTCTACCGTTGAGCGGAACAGTCGCGTCTTGGTCTTTCTAGACAATGTTGATCTCCAAATTCTGCTCATCTTGTTGTGTGCTGCCCATGCTAGGCCTATTCTCTTTGCTATATCGGCTCTTGAGCTGCTTACTAGGGATCCCAAATAGGTGAAATCATCTACTTCTTCGAGTATGGAGCCGTCACTGGTTTTTATATCTATCTTGCTAGGACAGTTAAAGGTCATCACTTTGGTTTTCTTTGGGTTAGCCATCAGGCCTATTGCTGCTGCCGCAGTTTCAAATCTATCGAGCAATGTTTGTGCCTGTTTGACTTGTTCACTTATCAACGCGATATCATCGGCGAAATCAAGATTGGATATACATACAGGTCTTATTCTTCGGCTTTGTCGGCGTTGTATCTGGAACCCTAATTCTTCTTCTCTTCCGTTTATTGCTTTTCCAAGTGCGTAGTCCAGTGCTATGATAAAGAGGTATGGAGCGAGAGTGTCACCCTGTAGTACTCCAGCAAGGATGTCGAACATTTCAGTTTCACAATCTGGAGATTGCTTTAGTGTCCGTGTACATAACTTCTATTGCTCTCACTAGCTTTTCTGGTATACCGTATGCTCGTAGAATCTTGATCAGTTTGCCGCGATGTATAGTGTCGAAGGCCTTTTTGAAATCTATGAAGATGATTATGGCTGGTAGATTCTTATCCTTGATACCTTCAATTAATCGTCGAAGGGCTAAAATTTGGCTCGTTGTTGTTCTCCCCGGTCTGAATCCATTTTGGATTATTCTTAGGTGAGGTTCGATTGCTGGTCGGATACGATTGAGGATCATTCTGTTGTATGTCTTAGCTACTAGCGAGCTTAGGCTTATTCCTCTGTAGTTGTTGCCTTTTGAGAGATCACCGGTTTTAGGTATAGGTAGTATATTCATAATCGACCACTGTTCCGGTTTTCGTCCTTCTAGTAGAGCCCTATTGCAGAATCCTATGATCTCCTCGTCTAGGTTACATCTTTTCAGTACTTCAGGAGGGATAGTCCTGTCCCCCGATATCAGGGGGGTTGCCAAGTAAACCCTGGAAGTGCTTGAACCAGTTCGCTGTTCTCTCTTCTTTGGTGTCGCCTTCTATCAGTCCTTTTCTACTTGCCTTTCTTCCACTTATTTCATTTATCAATTTCCAACTTAGTTTATATTGGTTGTCATGTTGTGCATTTTCTATCTGGTTTATCTTCATAGAAATATTTTCCTCCTCTAACTCATCATACTTCTCGTAAAGGTTTGTGCGTGCTTTTCTTAGTAATTCCCTGGAAGCTTCATCAGGATTTTGTTGATATTTTTCGAAGGCTTCTTCTACAACTTCTTTGTCTTTGTTGAGTCTTATATCATCGCTTCTTTGTTGTCTCCTTGAGCCTCTTATTTGTGGAAGGACTTCTTTTGCCGCTTCTTCATTTGCTCTGATAAAGCGCTCATACTCTTCGGTGGCTGACTCGTTTTCAATTGTCAAAGCGTGAAATCGATTCTTTACAGTTAGTGTGTATCTCTCCTGTAGTTCATCGTCTTCCTTGAGCATTTTCCAGTCGTATCTTATTTTTCTCATGGTCCCTTTATGATTCGATCGAAGGCTTAATCTTATTTTTGCATAAACTATTCTGTGATCCGATCCAATGCTAGCAAAGTTGTTGTATGCCTGGGCATCTTTGACGCTGTTTCTCCATTTTCTCCGTATCAAAATATAATCGAG
>LQRL01142800.1:26939-44299 GCA_001703475.1 Hydroides elegans
GGAAATCGCGCGTCTCATATCATCGTAGAATTCGTCTACAACATCTTCCTGTTCGATGTTTGTTGGAGAATATGCGTTGATCACCGTTGTTGCTGGGTTTCCCGAGAAATTTGCTACTATAACTCGTCTTCCAAATGATTTGATGTTCAGAAATGATTTCTTTGCTTTAGAACTTGCTTTTACCTTTGTCAAAATGTATCAAATACAATCGTTTGTCTCCAAAATTGTTGTGTACTCAAACAGATAGATATGCATGAGTTCAAGAACCAACTAGGTGCACTTGATAGTGTATATTACATCAACAATGACCTGGACGTACAATTAAGCTCAAAAAATAAAGTCGTGTGTTGATTTAAAGTTTTTATCAAAAGAAAGCTTCGTCAAAAGGCTGCAAGGGAAAAGCTCGAGGATCGTGACTTCATCTCGATTGATAATCAAATAAATGAGTGACAGAGTGTCAATGTGACTATCTTGTTGAATTTTACTCATATACAATGTAAAATGATTTGGTCTATTTCGGTAACGTACCATAAAGCTCACACAATAAAGTCGTGTGTTGATTTAAACGCTTTTATTGAAAGAAAGCTTCAATAAAAGGCTGAAAAGGCAATGTTCGAGGATCATGACTTCATCTCGATTGAAAATCAAATAATTGAAAGAAATCGTTTCATGGTCCCATCGAGCAAAAAGATAACTGCTTTCTTCGAATAATCAATAAACTGTCAATTGAAAGAAACTGGAAAACAAACAATCAATTCAAATTTACCTTAGTTTTAAAAACGACATAACGCAAAATGTGTAAATTAGTTTATTTAAAATCTTTATATAAACAAATTGTGCAAAAGCACAATTGACCATTCCAGACCATCTCTGAGCACATATCATTCTTCACTCAATGTCAAAGTCAAGTGCACTAGACAATGTACCAACGTTGCTGCTTAAACTAAATTGATGCGGCGCTGCCAATTTCGACAAAAATAGTCAAGAGGTCACACTCACGACTGGTACTATACCTCAAGTTTTCAAGCAAGCAACATTCACGCCCATCCCGAACAAGCCGATTATCACTGAATTCCCACGGTTGTGTTTATACGCCTGAAGTCAGATAACATATTTTTTGTGTCGATGTGGTTTTTAATATACTCACAGTCGGTGATTAAATGAACTCATGGGTCTTAGACTAGTCCATTGGATATACGATGTATACCGGACCGCTCGGACTTATTAAATTATGTTGTCACATATATACCGCATTTTTACAGACGATACGCAAATCCACATCTCACTCGATCCTAAGTTGCTTGTAAAGACTGCAATAGCAAACTACATTTCATAAGTATCGGACTAGAATGATTCTAATCGTTTAAAGCTGAACTTTTGAATAAACAGAATTAATGATCCTTGGACCACGACGACAGCTCGCTCAGATGGAATATGGTTGCATAACAATATAATGAAAAGATATTCAAGCTCAAACCTGGTAAGAAAACCTGGGAATCTAAACATGAATGAGCAGGTTCAATCGGCCGTGTGTGCTACTGATAACTGCGAAAAATTCGCTCGTTCCAAAATGCTAAGACATAGTTATCGTTCAAAATGCGGTCGCTACACAAACAATAACCATAAAAAAAAACATTTAACACCAGACTAAGCAACGCGCCATTGGCTACACGATCCAATATGAGTTACCCACATGATACATGATCCAATATGAGATACCCACAGAAGAGATACATCACTTCCAACAAAGTGTACTTTCCAACAAACTTCAAGGCCTTACTTGTGATGGAAAAACAACGTTTTTATACTAAGGGCAGTATATATGACTTTGACCTAAAAATGGAAAAAGACATATATTTTATTTTGTCAGCTCCTAAGATTCGGAATGTTCTACAGGCGACTGTAAAAAATCACCATTCATTAGAACAATGAGGTTAGGTTAATCAATTTGAAAAGATTGGTGCCTGAGCTTCGCCAAATCGTTTTAAAAACACTCTATTTAAGTTGAACGTTTAATCATTTAAGGTAACCATATGGTGTATTCCTTGGTATCATTTATGAATTACTCGTGTTAAGGCTTAAATGATATTGACCTTGACTAACAACTCGTTTTTGTTAAATTATAAAAGCGAATTATGACATTAGGCGTGGTATAAAACCTTTATAACGTAATACATATTTCATATAATACCGTTTCATCACGAACTACAGGCGTGGTCAGCACTTGATCAACTAATGAAATGTTGAGTGATAAGTGTTTTATTTGCAATACCATAAACGGTAAACGATAAGATAAGTTGACGTCTGATTAAAGATACGCACATGCTTTATCATGTGCTTCTGAGCTTTGGTTGGGTGGAGTCAGATTATAAAATCAATGTTAAAAACTAGGAGTTAACTATGACAAAGAAATAAGCTATTCATTTAGAAGTTATACTCCAATGATAAAAGTTGATATACGTATCTTAATCTTAATAAAATTAGTCATATCATAATTTGAATTAGTATTTTAATTATTTGTTTTCTAATGTGTTTTATTTTATTATGATAGTAATTATAGTAACATATTATACTAAATCAAATGTTCTTTTTAGGAATCACACAATGGCATTTGGAGTGGGCATTGCAGGGCATGCAGCGGTAACATTAGACTATTTACCTTTGGACGAGGGTGAAATTGATATTGGTGACTACCGTATTCAACTCACTAATGATATAGGAAGCGGTTCCTTTGGCACGGTTTATGAGGCTACACACAGATATACTCATGAAATCGTAGCAGCAAAGAAGATAAAGTATACATTTCGAAAAGAAGTCAATAATGAAATGAGAGATATGGCAACGTCAGAGGCAAAGACAATGAGAATAATTCAACATCCTCACATTGTTAGCTTGCTGGATTTCAAAATCCGCCTTGGAAGTGCATGGTTATTCATGCCATATTGCGACCTCGGTGACATGGGTAGCTATCTCAAAAACAATCCTGAATTGTCAATTGGAAAACGATTCATACTGATGCATCAATTGGCAAAAGCAGTTGATCATCTGCACCATCATACTCCGCCGATAGTTCACCGCGACATTAAGCCCGGAAACGTACTTGTGAGGCAAATAAACGGTGAAGAAAGAGCAATGCTTACGGATTTTGGATTTGCTAAACTCTATGATTATAGTATGAGCATAACGGGATCCGCAGTTTATAGGCATTATCAAGAATCGTTAACATCGGGTTAACATACACGGCAACAGTAGATATCTTCAGTTTGGGTCTCATGTATTCAATCATCTTCGAATATTCACAAGAAAACAAGAATTTACAGCCTATGAGTAGTACGTAAAAATATATTGTTAATATTCTAATTTCATTATTTCATTTTCAAAACATGAGGCTTTCGGTTAAGATTAAACATTTTATTGTGTAATTAATAATGTTAACACTCTTTTATGATCAATATTTTGTCGTAACAAAATCAAAGCAATTTATAGGCCATAGTTTCCTTTTATTTGTGAAGTGAAAGCAAAGAGAGAGAAAAAGGTAGTGAACTTTGGGTTCGAAATGAGCGAATGCTTTAAGCGATCAGATACATTGCCTTGAATTGTCGAACACGAGGCAAATGACAAGACATCAATACACGACCTAAAGAAGCTGATCCTGAAGATGACTGCATTCCATGACCATGACCGTATACATATAGGCGCAGTGGAGGAAACATTGAAGCGCATCGTGTGTAAGTTGGAATGCGTGTATATATGTAGATATAACCCTTTTAATCTCTGTTTTTTTTGTGTCATTAACCAGCCTTTATAGTTGTTTTGTGTAAGTAAGTTGATTTTTAGCAACAAAAATCGTGTAATCAATCCGTTATATTCGCACAGTTTAGACAACAGGGGTTTGAATCCTTTACCAAAGCTTGATAATACAACCTTTATTACGTTTTGTGGTACTAAAAAACGAATTTTCGAATGTTGGTTGACCTCACTGCGCGGTTCGCCTCATAACAGCCATGGGCATGTTTTAAAGTATTTTAATTAACGATTTCAATTAACGATGTGAAACAAAAAATATTGTTCATGCATTTATAAGGTTGAAACTCGCTTATATATATATGAAACATAGTTTTTTTAAAACACACTAAAGCTGTTTCATTATCCTTGACAATTACTCTTTGTTTATTCAACATTAAAAATGAAACGAAATTTGTTTAATGTTTTCAAGGAATTATATGATGTTATTGTTAAAACCGACATTTACTGTCTATGTATAGTTTTTCAGGTTCAGAGCAAATTTTAACAATCGATTCAAATATTTTTTAAAGCAAGAAAGCACTTTTCAATATACATGGTTACAGGCATGTTTTAAATAAATATATATATATTGTTTTCCAGTGTCTGGGGGAATTTCAAAAATCAATAAAAATAGTTTAGCCTCTGCAATCGTTGGACGCAAACTTAAGCAAGTAAAAACTATAAAAGCATCAGATATTCCCCGGTCTCTCAAATTGATTGATGGAAAAATATGGTGTTGCCAAGACGACGGAGTATCAATTTTTGACACCACGCTGACCTCTGTGCGACGCATGAACACCGGCTGTACAAACAATGTTGCCCTTCTTCAAGGAGGAAATGTTGTTATTGCTGGTGGCAGTTTGTGTGAAATGTCAAAATCAGGTACCGAAAAGCATTTCTTAAAAAAAATTAACACGGCACACTGATATTTCGTAGCCCTACAATTGAATATATATTAATACTTAGTAAAAACAAACAATATTTTACAGAATTTCAAATATTCGGCCTGACCTATCTCCCGTACAAATAAGTCCTAATGCTGTAATAAATGTCTTAATTATCTGAACAATTACAGGTGCGGTTATCAAGAAAATATCGAGCAAATTCCATTGTGGAGTGGCAGTGCACAACAACCGGTGCTACGCGTGCCCAACTTACTCATCACAGATAGATATCTACGGGTGCAGTGACTGGCATTTGCTTCGCTCAATGAAACTACCTGGCTGTGACACCCACTGCTGGTGGCACACTATAACCGTGAGCGGACAACACATCAAAGTGTGCTGCTGGGATACGCATAGACTTATAATATTAAATTTGGATGGTAAAGTGGAGTCGATTCACGGGCCTGAGATTCAAGTTTTAAATGATTCCAGTGAACCAGCCACTCAAGGCGTGTCAGTGAAGAGTTGGTTGAGAGGCCCACTTTTGTGTCAAGAGGACGAACATGGCAACTTGCCCATCGCAGATTGTCCCAATGATAGTCTCTTGCTGTTCACAACTGATTGCAAGTGGCAAGATGTCACTCCTGATGGTGGTTTTAGATTACCGTTCGGGGCATTGTGGAAGAACGGGTGTCTCTACGTTAGCAGTTGGCGTAATAATTCCATCACTATGTTTGAATGATCATGCGTAATCTTTGTTTGAAAAATAAATGATATGGTGAGATGAAAATATGCATTAAAATAACGTGACATGTTATAAATATTTTGAACAATCAGCACGCAATTTCGCAATAAAATGATGCATTTGAAGTGACGGCTATATCAGTTACATTGTTAAAGAGCAGCTTAAGTACATATAGCATATTATATTTATAATCAACTCAGGTAATCATTCTATTATGTTTGAAAATGAGCCTTATTACATACATATTCAATTTAGTTTGCTTTTACAACATTTTCATTCAAAATCATCAGCATACAAAAGGAAGAATAACTCTAGATTAAATAAAATGTGTTTATTGAATGAAGATAACATTTTATTTCGTAATGACAATATTAGGTTTAAAACACAACACTCTAATATATTTTATGACAAATATTGCATATTTTGGGAAATGATCATGAGCTATTTACATTTGACGCCAGTAATATAATAAAGTCATATATTAACAATTAATACCTTTATTGTTTTTAATTCTATAAAGTTCTAAAGATCTTTATATATGTCCCTTATGATGAAATATCATTAAATTGCATCCCCTTTTTATTGTTATATATTTAAAATTCAAAGTAAATCTATTTTTTTGCCTGAAGAATATAATAAAATGTCGAACTATATCGCTATAACTAGCGATTTGAAAAAGTAGTAGTTTAAGTTGACTGTGCATTCATAGGGTAAGCAGCCCAAGTTTTCTCTTAATTGATGTATTGTAAGAGCATTTACTTATTTTAAAAGTAAAAACATCAATCCTTCATGCTAGATGAAAAAGAAATACATATCAAATGTTTTTTTTCATCTAAACTTCTCTTTTGAATCAAGCCAAAGGTATGGCTAATATATACCAGTGGTGCCTAAATCAGCAAGTGGCGGTTTGCACATGGTAACCAATATGTCTTACCCTTTTTAACTAATCCATGCATGTTGTGTCAATTTCTAATATCGAGTTTCTAGTAAAAAACCAAAATAAACAACTATTATCTTACAGCAAAACAACCCTACCCTTTACCTTTATTCCAAACTAAATCTGACGCCCTCGATATATTAAACAATCTGTTAGTATCTCTGAAAACGGGTATAATGTTTGTGGCAGTAAAGGGAGAATATCGTTTTTTGTTCCCCCTCCAATTAACGCTAATATCATTTAACCAATCCCCTTTTCCTCGGAAACCTCGCTTGGGTAAATAAACTTTTTTCCACCCCTTATATTATTGCCCACTAAAAACTTGGCATGACATTTCTAGAAACAGTTGGTGGCAAAAACATTCTTCCCTTCCACGGATCCTCCACTTCTCCATCATTAAACAGATCAGCACATATATCTCCTTTATAGTGCGTTGCCCCCCCTATCTTTCAAACCGGACGTCTCTTTCAATCTATAAAATCCCTGAAAATAGTCGTAAATGTCGGGGTTTAAAAATCAACCCGTTTTAATAACCCACACCGGGCCCCTAGGTCCCGGCTGAGGGCTAATTAAACGTTCTAGAAATGCAATGTAAATATAACATACGTTTCTTTAAATATCACTTTTCATTATTCCCTTAGTGTAAATTCAAGTGAAATATCAGTAGCATATTATACTTAAGACCAGTGCAAGGTCACATCTATATACTAATCATACTTATAGTTTTCATAATGCTAAATAGTATATATACTTTAGCTCTAAATATATGTGAGATAATGTCAATTTTGAATATATATTTCATATTTGAAATTCATTTGTCCAACAGTAAGTGTTTTTTCTAAGATATGTTAAAATTCAAACACAAAATACCAAACGAAAATGGGGAATCATTTTATAAAGGCGCAGTTTCAAAATAAGAATACGTGTCTGAGGGTTCTTCAACATTTAATTCGAATAATTTGGCTTTCAAAATGGTTTGACACAAATTAAAAAAGTAAAAACTGTTAAAGCATAAGGTCAACCCTTGTCTCTTAAATTAATCGATGGAGAGGTATGTGTTGCCAAACTGACGGGGTGACAGTTTATGACACAGCGCTGACCCCTGTGAGAAGCATGGATACCGGCTCCACAAAATGTAATGACCTTCTTCACGAGGAAATGTTGTTATTGCTAAGGAAATGTCAACATCAGGTAATAAAAATAATTCGTTACAAAAAGTTAACAATATACAATGGTATTTCTTAGTAAACATTAAAAAGCATTAATTAATAGCAAATGAATGAATCAACCCGTGTTTCGGTCAGACATTTAACTGCAGTGCATAGTATATATAAATATAGTCTTAAATCAAAAAATATATATGGATATATATGTATATATTTAAGTATCTTATGTTATTATGACGTTTTTATTATCTTTGCATGTAAGGTTATAAAAACAATGTCAGGCAAACTCCATTTCGGAGAAGAAGCTCACCACAACCAATGCGACGCGTGCCCACACCGTTGATCACAGCTAGATGGTATCAATTTTGGATTAAGAAATTATGTCGGCGCATGGGCCAGATATTGAAATGATTGAGGGTACGTATCCAGGCGAATCACGGAAGAGTTATTTGAATGGTCCACATTTGTGCCAAGTGAATGGTCACGGCAACCTGATCTTCGCTGATTGGGGTAACAACCGCCTAGGGTTGTTCACAGCTGAGGAGGAGCGGCGCGATGTGACACATGATAGAGGTTTAAGACAACCAACAGGAGCTATTGGGTGGAATGGGCGCATGTATGTAAGCAGTGATTTGGAAAATCACTATGTTTAAAGTCTACATTTATGATATAATTGTCTTAAAATAGCGCGACCTTCCAAGAACAGCTTAAATAATAGTCTTACACTTAAAGTGTTACAGGTTTTCTAACATCGAAATGGTGGATCGTGAGCACTCCAGTAAAAGCCCCAACCTAAAATGCTCGAGTACCGAAAGATTACGCTCACCGAAATGCCTCACAATTAAAACAATAATCAACTATGAACCAAAAAGGAACCATTTGTTTTGATTTAAATTTGAATTTATCAAATTAACATCACATTTTATTTTCAAAGTTAACATTCGCTTTATGATCTATATAATTGTGTTGATATTCTCAATATGACGAACATGCTGAATTATAACTACATCGTTTTGTAAATTATTTAATTAACATCACATTTTATTTTCAAAGTAAACATTCGCTCTATGATCTATATAATTGTGTTGATATTCTCAATATGACAAACATGCTGAATTATAACTACATAGTTTTGTAAATTATTTAATGTATTTTGATATGTTTGTATGAATACAATGTGAAAGAATAATGAAAATCATAATATACAAGTATTAATTAACTTTTATATTTATAGAAACAATGTTGCATTTCATGTACAAACACGTCACAAAATATCGTTTCTCAACAGTGATTTTAAAATGTATAGCATAAGGGTATATGGAAGCAGGTTAACATGTTTTGTTCAAATACCAAAGTCAAATGGCTTTCTTTGGGAAGTGATACAGATAAGGATATCGGAAGTTGAGTTAAATATTAACTCAAAAGCAAGCTGCTTATGTATAGTTTAGACATATGACTGCTATGCAATGAGGCTGATGTACTGATGTGAAATCAGGGACCCGATATTCCAGCACAATTTTCTGTCATAGCCTAAGACGTGCATTAAAAACACATTGTGGCATACAAAGAGTGTGATATAGAAAAAAAAGATTTGTATAAACATGGTTAGACACTGATATTGTCCGGTCATAAATGCTATCACCACTTAAAACTTCTCAAAAGCAAGGTCAGCGACTGAATTAGTAATTAAGGGCTACTTTGCTTTTTATTGCTTTAAACTTGCATTCAATGATACTACTTCGAATACCATTACTTTTACTGCCATAAAGTTCTATATCCACAATGAATAGGAGATCATGTTAAGTGTCTTATTTGCGATGCCATAAACGTTGGACGAATAGATAAGTAGATATATGCATAAACTGAACAAGCTTAACAATTGCATTATGAATTTGGATCAAGCAAACTTTATGAAATAAATGTTATGAATCAGCGGGTATATTGAACGAATTGGACGGTAATTAAGGTAAGTGTATTTAAAATAAAACCCATTATATATTCATATGATGAACCTAAACTTAACGTATCCTTAAGTCATGTTAAAATAAAACAATATTTCGGAAAGTAATTATGATTCATTAATATTTCATTTAACATATCATAATAATATGAATAGTTATTATATTAGAAAAAAAATACATATCTTCTTCAATAGAATATTAAAATGGCATACGGAGGGAGTGCTACAGGATCGGCAACGTCATCCCTAGACAACATTCCTTTGGGTGAAGGTGAAGTTGACATTGGTGACTACCGTATTCAGCTTGCTGATGATATAGGTAGTGGCTCGTTTGGTACGGTTTATGAGGCAACCAATCGATATACACAAGAAATCGTAGCCGTAAAGAAGATCAAGTATACGTTTAGAAAAGAAGTCAATAATGAAATGAGGGATGTGGCAACGTCAGAGGCAGAGACAATGAGAATCATTCAGCATCCTCACATTGTTAGCTTGCTGGATTTCAAAATCCGTCTTGGAAGTGCATGGTTATTCATGCCATATTGCGACCTCGGTGACATGGGCAGCTATCTCAAAAACAACCCTGAATTGTCGATTGGACAACGATTCATAATGATGCATCACTTGGCAAAAGCAGTTGATCATCTGCACCATCATACTCCGCCGATAATTCATCGTGACATTAAGCCTGGGAACGTACTTGTGAAGCAAATTAACGGAGAAGACAGAGCAATGCTTACAGACTTTGGATTCGCCAAACTATATGATTATAGTTTGAGCATGACGCGTTCCGCAGTGTATAGGCATTTTCAAGAATCGTTGAAGGGCACTCCGGCATATATGGCACCAGAATTTTACATGGAAGATCCAAATGGGTTAACCTACACGGCCACGGTAGATATCTTCAGTTTGGGTCTCATGTATTCTATCATCCTCGAATATTCTCAAGAAAACAAGAATTTACAGCCTATGAGTGGTACGTAAATTAGTTTGTTATTATTACACTCATTTTATAATTTCCGGTTTAAAAGATCAGGATCGCTTACTTTATATATATTTTAGTATTGTGTATGACTTACGGCCAAACGTATGATTATGTAATAATTTGTATAAACATTTAAATATCATTTTTTTTGTATAAAATTCAAAGGAAATTAGAGAACATAAATAACCTTTATATTTTAAGTGAAAGCAAAGAGAGAGAACAAAGTAGTGAACTTTGGGTTTGAAATGAGCGAATGCTTTAAGCGATCAGAGACATTGCCTTGCATTGTGAAACACGAGGCAAATGATAGTATATCAATTCAAGACCTAACGGAACTCATCCTGAAGATGACTGCTTTCCATGACCATGACCGGATACACATAGGAACAGTGGTGCAAATATTGGAACGTATCTTGTGTAAGTTTCAATTCGTGTAAATTAACAGATATGCCGTATCAATCTCGCTAGCCCATGTTGTTGAATCTGTCAGCTTTTTCTGGCGTTTGTTTGAAAGTAAGCAAATCTAAAATCAGATATTTAAAAACCGATCTCTTGGCAAAGTTTAGAAAAAAATAATTTTCAAACATTTATACTCGACAATAAAAGAAGTGTCCGGTTGTTCAAATCTCTGTAACTTCAAAAGTATTTGGTTGATTTTTTATCAATTATGTACCAAATTAAACAGCACATAATGTGAGTTCATATGATAAGTTTTTACGACTCTTTATTTGCTATCGACGATTCGGCGAACCCTTGAAAATGAACGAACGAAATAGCGAGTAACAAACCCTCAAATATGCATTTTCATGGATGTTTGAACTATCTTGCCAGAAATCTTAAAAGTAATTGGTACATTTGGACTCTTTAGGTACATATTCGAAAATTCAAACCAGTTACGGCGATTGCTGGAGTTGACAAAATATATTGCGAATGGTCAGACGCTAGGCACCGGAAGTGCAAGCTTTAGTGCAATTGTTCAAAACAACTGTTTGAATATGTCAAATGATGCCTTTGCGGGCTTTGCAATGCTACATTAATGGGTTTACAACCGTTTTGGAAATTACGTTACACTTATTCTATGGTTACTTCGAAACACGAAATTGATCAAAAAGTCACATTCAGTGAACCTTTGTTAAATCCGTAGTTTATGTTTTCCATCAAGAAGAAAACAATTTTCATGCATTTCTAAGACAATCTGATGGTCGATTTCCACGCCCAAGTCTCGTATCAATGGTGCGCGCAAGCGCATGCCTTGATAAACAGATCGACGTATTCTACTCAATTTTAGTGTGATTACGCGGCTAAAATGACCGTTAAACAGTTTGTCATAACTCGTAACTCTAGATTACAATGTTCTAACCTATTTAAAGCGTATTCACTCAATTATCGATTGTTTGCGCGAAACCGCTCCCGTTTCGAAAGTATTTTCAATGCATTTCGCGGCATTGTTTATATGGAAAACGAGGACAGCAACGGACTTTCGGTTTAGTTTTTATATTTTGCACACCCTTGAAGATAATATTGACAATGACCGTTTTCGTTCGAACGCTCCGTCAATATAGCCAGGTTAAGTTATCCCTTTCAAATTTTACCGAGTTTATTCGAAAATTGCGGCTAGGCTATGGAGCGAATGGAATTCAAAGTGAAATAAACAGAGTTTTAGAGCATGTGAGCTATCTTAAAATCATACCGCTTTTACTGTGTAATGTGATTAAGACTGTTTTCGCAGTAAAGCGCCAAAAACACGTTTTTCCGACATTTTACGATGTGCACTGTGACGCATGTGGCATAGAAATGAACTATTTCTCACCGTATTTGAGTTACGAAAACCTCATACTATCTCTAGCACATAGCGCTTTTACTCTCCTACCGATAATCATTGAATGATGAACGAAATCAATGTTTCTTAGCCCTTCGATAAAACGAACGAGATAATCGTCAAACGGATTTCAGATTGTAAGGTTTGCGAGACCACCTATAATTATCATAACTGAAACTAACAAACGTGTTTTAATTGGTTCCACTTTTGATACAATGAAAAAATATTAAGTTAAAATGACCGGACACTTCTTTTGTTGTCGAGTATAATACAGCGCCTTATTCGCTAGATATGGATTTCAGAATTAATATTTATATATGCAAAATTATTATATATTATCATTTCCTACCTACTTCATTGACTTAAAACTTTAGGACGCTCACTAAAGCTTAAGTATAGTATGTTCATTACAGCATATAACGATTCCAGGTTTGACCATATAACTTTGTAGTCCAAAGCAAATGTTTAATGAACCCTCATTTTGGCTTGTTATTTAATGACAATTGATCTATTACTGTCGCTATGGAAGACGACTGATTTTGTTGAATTTCCCAAATAAACTAGTAAAAATACCTTTAGCCTTAGAGATTCGAGATGATGATAATATATAATCTTAGTTTTTACAAATGATTGGATAATAATGTAATATTGTGACAAAAAAATGGTTGCATTCGTATATCATATGGGCATCAGCAATAGAGCATCACATCATAGTCATGAGATTTAATCAAATCTTGTGCGAAATATATCAAATAACTCAGTTATGATATTAATGGCTCACTTTGTGGCCATCTTAACCAGTTGTGATAACATAACAGAAGCCCAACAAGACAGCTCCTTCTTTTATGCGCTATGTATTCATATGCATTTCTGTTTAGTTATGGCGTTTTCTAACTCGGTATAACTGAGGTGTTTTTAAAGATATGATAATCATAAAAGCACTGTTGCTAAGCCCAGTCCTTTGAGTTTTCATCATATAATTTTTATATAATTATAACATGTTAAACTTGGTAATTTAAGGCGTCCAACTAACCCACTCTCCTCCTGTCATATATACCTCCAACAGCGTTTTGACCAAAACTGTGGGAAAATAGCCCTTTGATTTCTCTTTTATCTCCCTAAGACGAGCGATATCGTCACTAAAATGTTCACGGGACATTTTGAGCACATTCGCGTTACATAACTATCGATGTGCATATTTGGATGGTTTTACATTCAGTTATGACATAATCATGATGTGAGCCTGCCGCTCTAACCAAATAGTTGTACCTAAAGTTGTTGGGCAAAATAAGTAGCACCCTAACACTCCTCTCTCGTAAATGCTTTCACTCAAGGAAATCTGGGTTTTATATGGTTTTCTAACATCAGCACTGAAATGAACCTTATTCAAATGGTGGATCGTGAACGCTCCTGTAAGAGTCCCTACCTAAAATGCTCGAGTACCGTAAATATACTCCCACAAAGTGAGCCAATAAACTATAAACGTTATGCCATTGCTTAACTAAAAATAACTTCAAAAATTCACACTAAAAATCTGTAATCGTACTCTGCAATTTTATTTTTTATTTATTCACTATTGAAATAATGTAATGTATAAAATATATATTTTTTTACATTTAATTATCCATTATTAACTGTTCAGCTAAACAAAGAATAGCTGCTTACGAAACATTGCTTTTTAAAACATGCTTAACATGTTTCATCAAAATATGATTAATTTAATTTGTTTATGATAATTCGACCGAACCTTAGCTGGTAAGTAAACACTAACATATACTTTTATGACAGTTAAATTCCTATATTAGAAATTAATCTAGCAATTTGGATGAATGATTTCAAGGACTGATATAATTTTATGGTTTGAAGTTTTATGTCCATATATTGTTTTCCAGTGCATGATAGAATTTCAACAGCCAACACAAATAGTTTGGCTTTCGAAATGGTTGGACGCAAACTTAAGAAAGTAAAATCTATAAGAGCAGCAGATTATCACTGGTCTCTAAAATTGATCGATGGAGAACTGTGGAGTTGCCGAAGCGACGGGATATCAGTTTATGACACAGCGTTGGCTCTTGTGAGACGCATAGAGACCGGCCACGTATTCGATGTTGCCCTTCTTCCACGAGGAAATGTGGTTGTTACTGGGACAAGTTTATGTGAAATGTCAAAATCAGGTACTGAAATGAATTTGCTAAAAATGTTTAACACGGTACAATAATATTTTGTGACCCTAAATTTGAACAATATGTTAAAACTAAGTGAGAACATCAATATTTTCTAAATTTAAAATTGCGGGCCAGACCTATCACTCCAGTGCAAGTAATTTAATTAAATATATTTTATTTATTGAAATACATTAAACAAAAAAAAACACACACAAACATATTATATTAATGATCATGTTATGCTGTTCAAAACGCATACATTTTCTTCAAACCAAACAATTACAGGCGAAGCTATCAAGGACATATCAATCGAATCACATGGTGGTGTAGCAGTCCATAGCAACCAGTGCTACGCGTGTTCATCCTTTTCATCACGGATAGACGTCTACGCGTGCAGTGATTGGCAGTTGCTTCGCTCAATGCAACTACCTGGCTGTGACACCAACTGTGTAGGCCACACTATAACCGTATGCAATCAACACATCAAAGTGTGCTGTTTGAGTACGAATAGACTTAAAATATTGAATTTGGATGGAACAGTGAAGTCTGTGCATGGGCCAGAGATTGAGGTAATTGATCATTTCAGTGAAGCAGCCAATCGAAACGGATTAACAAGGAGTTTGCTGAGAGGCCCACATTTGTGTCAAGAGGACAATGAGGGCAACGTGCTCATCGCCGACCTTGACAATGATCGTTTGCTGTTGTTCACAGCTGAATGCAAGTGGTACGATGTCGCACCAAGTGGTGGTTTTAAGAAGCCATGGGGTGCAGTGTGGTTGAGCGGAAGTCTCTACGTTAGCAGTTGGGTTGACAAGTCTATCACCATGTTTGAATGATCACATATGTACTATATATTTGAAAAAAATCACCATGTGATTCAATGATATGATGAGGCGTATTAGAGAACACTTTTCAATTAAAATAATAGAAAAGTAATTGATATTTTGACCAATCGGCAATGCATTTGGAGAAACGGATACACCAGTAATGCATTTTTTAAACTACAGAAATCATTTTGCATTTAAAATTGTATTTGTTAAATAATAATTTAATTTTGTGCGCTGTAACAAAACCAGATTCAAAAATATTAAACATACAAAAGGAAGAAATGCTTTGAGTATAAAAATTGTATTTATTAAATAAATATAACATTTTAATTTCATTATGACAACATTTGATTTTAAACATATTATATTTTTTTAAATGACAAAAAAAGCTCATATTTTGGGAATACTATGAATTTGTGTTTCATTTATGCGCAAAAAATAATCAAGCCATATCTCTAAACTTATTATGTTTTATTTCATTAATTGTATAAAGTTCGAAAAATATAAGGATTTAATAATAATTTAATAAATTTGCATTGAATTTCCATCATGAAACATATTATTCTGCTGTCTTCCAATATTGATATATTTGGAATGTTAAACCTTTATTGATGGTTTTGAAATCAAGTCTATCATAACGTGTCGAAAAATCAAGTCTTCTTTTATTGAAAACAGATAAGAATAGCGATTTAAAAACATAATTGCCACGGTCTAAGCTAATTGATATGGAATATATATATTTCAAAGTATTCTCGGAAAACTGGAATCGTTATGTATCACCGTCTTTAAAAGCATAAATCTTACAATGATGATTTATGCATATGGTTAATTGTTTTTTAGTTAGAATAAAGTTTATTAAACACTGTGCTCTTTTTGTATCCTTACTTCCCGGCCTGCATTTAGGGTCCTTGTGAGTCGCAATTTTCCCAACCTGACTATTCTTATGAACTTTGTGCGTTGCATGTATGTTATGACATTGACGTTGGTCT
The DNA here is from genome assembly GCA_001703475.1 of Hydroides elegans. Lineage (NCBI taxonomy): Eukaryota > Metazoa > Annelida > Polychaeta > Sabellida > Serpulidae > Hydroides > Hydroides elegans. Next base: position 43,203 of record LQRL01142800.1, read on the forward strand.
TCTAAGGTCATAGGTCAGTCAGGGCCATGTTTTCTCACTGTTAATTGTAAGTTGGTCTGTTGAGTTGTCCTGCAGAATTTCGAGGTACCGGGTTGTGCTTCAGTGCTATAATGTTTACCTTTACTCGTTGATTAGCTTGAACTCTGACCTTGAAATAACTGTTGAGGTCACGCACCGTATTTCCGTCGTCGTGAGTTTTGTCTCCCGCCGTGCATATAATGAAACTAAAAGTGGAGAGACATTTTACGAGTTATATTGATTATCACTCAGTTTGCAGACGAATATATGTACTTAAAAATGATTATAATTGTTGTCATCTTGCAGAGGTTACAAGATTTGATATCTAGATGAAGATAAACTTTGGAGTAGGGTACATTACTATCGTAATTGGTGACAACACAAACAATCAAAATTGCTTATGAACAGATGATGATCTTCATCGTGACATGAAAGTCGGTTTCGCAATGCTTTTTTTCGACAAAGAAGACAGACCAAGATAGGCTTTCTAGCCTTGAGTTTCCTATACAAATGTTCACTTTTCCATAAGAAAAACCATGGTTTACCATACGAGAACCGTCATTATTATTGCAGCTAATTATGATCAAAGATAGAAGATTTTGACGCAAGCATATAATCTTAAATCTAGTCGAGAGCTTTGTGAATTGTAATTATAAACCTTGCGTCACACATGTACATATTGTTTTTTAAAATATGAATGCATGCGCAAGAATAAATACTCATCCTTAAAACATGATAAATCAGCCTTGGATAGTTATAGTATTATGGTATTTATCATAATATCCTTGATTTAATGTTTAGCATTAGGGCTCCATGTAAACAAAACAGCACGGTCTTACCATATGTTGAAAATCAAATTAACATAGTGATACATATATCTCGAACAATCAAATTTACATTGGAATTTCGATCACTCGAGGCGCTTTGGTTTTACCTGTGTTTTGTGATTAAACTCGAATCATCCATCAATTCGAGTGAACCTTGGCTTTGGACAACTAATATATAAATGAGAGGACCTATCAATTACCTCGAGTTATCCGTTGATTCGAGTTAATCGTGCTCGAGTAAACGAGGTTCCA